>JBBPCZ010120690.1:0-10230 GCA_037974445.1 Brycinus macrolepidotus | reverse complement strand
AATCAACATCTGCTATTCAACCAAGTTACTGCAGGCTAAGTACACCTAGACGACACCTGTCAAGAAAAGTCAGAAGTAAAGGCTTGGTCTAAGGGTTCCAGTGACAGTGCAAAAAGGAGGGGTGACAGAGGGCAACTTTGGCAACAACCCCTTTGTAATGGAAAGGGTATAGACTGAAAGATGCCTGTTGAGGTAGAAGCTGTAGGATGTTTTACTAGCTAACTTTGCCTGAGGAGGAAGATGGACATTTGTTTTATCACAGCAGAACAATTGATTTTCAAACAGTTTTGTGGGTTTAGGAGGCAATGTTTTTTCTGTCACTTGGTGTACTCACACAAAAATGAATAACCTGAGTAGAAACACAGTGGGAGAAGGTTTTTGCATTTTTTTTGTTTGCCAAGTTTGCCAGTTTGTTCAGACACCAAATAATGTAGGCACTAATAGAACCAATTTGATAAATTTCGCCTAATATCTGTACTTAGAACAGAACGTGACTGAGTGATGACCCTACAGTACAAAGATAATGAATCATAGTTTTATGTTTATGTGCCATAATTATAATTCTAAAAACAAAGGACCCTACACAATTTAATAGCTACCACTGTAGGGATCTCAAAGCTGTTTCCACTGTGGTTCACACTATTGGGGAGGCTTGGGCCTCCCTATTAAGATAAGTTTAACACATTTCATAGACAGAAACTGCAGCATTCTGTGCTTTTAAATATATATGCTGGATGGAAAAAGTTGAAAAGGGAAGGGGAGGTAAAAATTACCACACAGACTTAGCAGATCATATTTTTAGGCCTGGTAAACCGCAGGTCTCAGTAAAAGCTATAGTGTCTACAGCTGTATGCTCTAGCCTTGTACACCACCACCTAACTTCAGTGAATAGTACAAAATACCTCATTGATTGTGCATGTCCTGACAAATGCATTTGGGTATATTTGCTTACAGAGCATATGATCCGGCAGATTATGACCATCTTCGTGTTACAGCAGAAATTAAAGAACTTTTCCAGTACATTACACGGTAAGCAGCTTGTGTACACAAACCTACACAAACCACGTATCACTTCTCAAATCTCACGATTTATGACTGAATTGGAAACACATATGCAACAGTTTCCCATTGTCTTCTCGGATCGCATATTCATTGGAACAGTGGGTTTCGCTTTCAGGTACACGCCACAGACCATAGAATTGGACCATAAACTGAAACCTTTTATTCCTGATTTCATCCCAGCTGTAGGGGACATTGATGCTTTCCTCAAAGTGAGTCCTGACAAATTAACTATGCCTTGTTTTTACAAAAATAATGCCCTATAGTACATTACATTACAAATTAATATAATTTACAGCTTCCTTTTTACCAGACATATTTCCTACATTTACATATGCTTGTGCTGTGGTCAGTTTATTGGAGATGTAGCCATTTTAAAATCATTATTATTTAAGAGACAAAATATAGAGTACCTGAACAAATAATTTGAGACAGAGTAATAAGACTCATTGCTAAATTATGATTACAAACACTGCTGTAAATAAGATCAAAACATATAAAAAGTTGCACCATTCTAGTACTACAGGGATGCTACTTAAACAGTTTCAGTTTTAACCATTATAATCTTAATCTTATTCTTAATCTTAATTTTAAATGTCTTAATCTTTTTATTAGACAGTTATATTCCCAGTGTATGTGGTATGCTGTTAAAAAATTTTGTCTGTGATGACCAGGTTCCTCGGCCAGACGGGAAAGCAGACGGTCTGGGACTGTTGGTGCTAGATGAGCCATGTGCTAAGCAGTCTGACCCTACCGTGCTTTCCTTGTGGCTCTCAGAAAACAGCAAACAGCATAATGTGACTGTGAGTAGACACACATGCATGTATTATTAATTTATTTTAAGTACAGTATGCAGTCATGGATATGGGTTTGGACATGAACATCACACTGTGTAATGTGTATACACGAAGGCCTATGTTTACACTGTATACAGGTAAAAGAGTCCAGCATTCTTACCATGCATTGAAATTGTAATTTAGGCTGTGACTGAAAGGGATTCCTTTCTGTAATTGACTATTATGTACACAGGCCACTTTTTTCCTTAGTGTAGGTGTCATGGACCAAGAATTACCTGTGTAGCTTTTTTGACTGGTCCTCCAGCACTTTTCTAAAGGTTACGCCCACGTCTACAGCTATGAATAAGAAGCCAACAAGCCTTGTACAAGCCATTGAAAGTTTGCTTTTGTGACTGGTGAATGCTGATGCGGGTGAAAGATGAGAAAGTAATTTATTGAGCCATATGTTTTTGCAGCTGTTTAGTAAAGTTCACCCCTATATAGCACAATATTAATGAGGAATCTATTTTGGTCACAGCCTCAATCACTTGCCCAATTAAATTGTTATTTACAACAAGTCTGAATCAGATGGTGATCAATGTGCATTTTATGTAGGTTTTGGGTGAAGTCCCACTCACAGCTTATGGATGTTTGTTTAATCTTTGTCATTTCTGGCTATAGGAGTGTTTTTTTTTAATTTTTTTATTTTACCACATTTACAGCTGCTCCATCAGTGTATTGAAAGGTGAAATGCTATGTGTGCACAGATGCTGTGGAATCCACTATGCACAAACCCAAAAGCCAGTGAACCTCTATGTGGAGTTGAACTGCAGATTGTATCAAAACACTTTAGTTTAAGTTTGGTTAGACGAAGTTTTGCCCATAATTCTGCTCTGTCTCACCCTATCCTTGCCCAAATAATCATTATAATTTCTTTGTGCTGATCAAAATTACCGAATACCTTCACATCTGTTTATTAAATTCTGTTGAAAAAGAAAAAAAAACGTTACTTGTTGATGAACCTACATAGTAAATATGCTTAACATGAGCATTCTAGGTCAGAATAACTACATTCTCTGTCTTTTATAGGAGGTGAAAGTGAAGAGCATTGAGAATCCACAGAAGAACCCAAAAGCCATAGATAATTGGATAGAGAGCATCAGTGAACTTCACCGCTCCAAACCACCAGCTACTGTGCACTACACCAGGCAAGCACAAACACTTAAACGCTGTGCATTACATCTGACACACAGACGCATATGCAAACACACTTTGTGCTCTGTGGCATACAAGCGCTGTGTCTTGACCCGTTCTTCAAACATTAATTAGTTTTCCTGCTGCTGCACAAGTGGGCATTATTGAGTTTCTGTTTCCCTCAGACCCATGCCAGACATTGATACCCTGATGCAGGAGTGGCCAGCTGAGTTTGAGGAGCTTTTGGGCAAGGTTAGACTGATGGTCCTCAAAGATTCACAAGCATCCCTGGAATGTTTGAATTTGAATACAGTTATTTGAGTATTTTTAATTTGTAAACTTTATTTTCTTGTTATTTTGTTGTTCACCTCTTACCTCATACATATCAAGTCAACTACATGTTTATAGATTGTACTGCCTGTGTTTTAGTACATTTACTTGCTAACATGAGCATAGATCAGTTTACTGTAGATCTGTATTTGCACAGCTTTCTAAATAGCTTGTTTTTTCTTTCTCTCTCTCCTAGGTGAACCTCCCTACAGCAGATATTAACTGTGACTTGGTAGACTACATTGACATAATATGTGGTGAGCTGAACTGATGTCTACATTTTTTTTCTAGGATATTTTCAAAGTCCTCTCACCTAATCTAATAAGTTTAATTTTTGCAGGTATCCTGGATATCCCAGTGTATAAGAACCGAATCCAGTCTCTCCACGTCCTATTTACGCTCTATTCTGAATTCAAAAACTCCCAGGTTAGTTTTTTAAAAAAGCACTATTCTTACTCTTTAATAGTGCATTACTTGCCTTGTATATGTAAATTGTTTGGATTGACTCGTTTTGTAGGAATGGGTTGTAAATGTATTTGGATTTTCAGATATCAAAATCAAAACAACTTTTGGCAGAAGCAAAATATTTTTGTCATTGACAAAATTTCAAGAGAAAGCTGGTTCTCATTCCTGTCCCACTGGTGGTGAATGTGTGTAACTGCATTCGCTACCCAGCTATTTGAAAGCATATAAACTGAAGGCGCAATGATGTAAAAGTTCTGTTTTACATGCTGCTTCAGTTGTGACATGACAAGTTATGACTTTTGACATGAAGTTCTGCAGTACAGAAGTAGCTACCAAACAGCAACCTATGCTGGATCATATAAAGAATCAAAGAAATGAAGTATGTAAATGTATTAGTACATTCAGCATCTATCGGTACAGGAGTTATAATTAGACTGTGAATCAGGAACTGGTGTATTGGTGTCAAGGGAAAACTCATTTGACTTCTTTTTCAGAGTAGTTTCTGTGACATTAAGTGCAGTAAGGTTATATGTTCTTGAGCTCAGTACAGTGGTGCAGGTCCTTTTTTACAAATGCCAGAGTTTTACTTGTTTACAATTAACTCAATAGGGTATTTGGGACAATATGCTTGAAAATATGGAAAACATACATGCACTGCTAGCTGCTCTACTTGAAGTTTACATATCGTGTTCATATAGTCTGATATTTCCTGCAGCTTTTGAATGCAACTGGAAAGTTTTGCTTTTATTTCTTATTTTCCATTACTGTTCATGAGATTGTGTCACTGAATATTGAACCTTCTTTTTGTGTTTAGCACTTTAAAGCACTGGCAGAGGGCCACAAGTCCAACACTTCATCTGCTCTACGCACCGCTACAGCGGAAGCAGAGACACTGACATTAGAGTGATACCCCCACCAACGAAGACAGTTCAAAATTGCTCTTAATTCTTTAGAGCCGGTCCACCCCCTCTTCTCCCATGTACAAATGGAGCACTGTTTTTAGCGTACCTCTTCTCTTCCTCATGCGTGAACATCCTGTTGTGCTTTTCTAAGGGTCATGACTAATAACAGGTCAGCATTACCTTGACTTCTCAGCAGTCTGCAAGTTTCATTGCATAAGAAAATGCATGTATAAGTAGCTTTAAAGATTTTCACCTGTGTGTTATTTGTGTGTTATTGGTATGCTTTTATTCATAAACAATGGAGATCCAGGCTGTTATTTGACACTGTGCTGAAGAATCTCAGACAGTAACATTTACCAATAAAGATTTATTTCCTTACTGAAGGCACTTCCCTTGTCTGATTCATCTGAGATGTTTGAAACCACGTGGTGTAGCAGCTCACGCTCAGAGTGTGTGCTGGAACACGTATGTAGGCTGGGCTCTTCCTCTCATGCGACACTGCTTAACATGAGAGTTTCTCTTTTCTACACACAGCAGACACAACTCACACATCAGATGTTACGGGCTTGACAATGATTGAGGTTCTTAGTGTTGAGGAATGGATTTGGATTTTATGGATTTGGCTGAGTAGGAAGACTTGTATATCTCAGGATTCTATTTATAATGCCTGGAGGTCACTTTGTCATTTTGATGCTTCTGTGGCGATTTGTTGGTAAGTATGTGTTTATGCTTTACACAAGATGAACAGTATGTAGTACACCTGCAGTTCTACGTACATTCGTTAAGTTTTTTATTTAACATGCTATTATTTTATTACAATAATGAAAAAAGTTAAAATTTCTAATATTTCATACATTGTTTTGCAGGTAGAGGGGTTGGTGAGAAGAGAGTGTATGGAGTGATAGGCAGTCGAGTGGAGCTCCACACATGCCACCTACAAAATGTGTCACAAGTGGAATGGACTAAATATAAAAGTTCAAAAAAAACACTATTATATTCTGTTCAGAACTCAAACAATGTTTCATGCCGGTCAAATTGTGAAAAAATACAATTAGATTTACAGAATATGAGCCTTATTTTGGTTAAAGTGGCAGCAGATGATGAAGGTATTTATGAGGAGAAGAAAATTTTCAGCAATGGAGAGATTAAGAGGTGTAACATCACTTTGTCTTTGCTTTGTGAGTGTAAATATGTCACATGTGTTTTGTCTTCTTAAGTGGCTGTTTTTACTGATTTCTTTGATGTGAAGGTTGGCTATGTTTAAACTTTGTGTGTGTGTGTGTGTGTGTGTGTGTTTTTTTAAAGCTCCTCCAGCTGCGTTAAGGATATCTGTGTCCACTCCTCAGTGTGCTCTGATCCTGAGGTGTGAGGTGAGAGGAGAGTTTCTGAACGTGAGCTGGTTGCGGGATGGCCTGCCACTGCCAGAGGACCCAAAGATCTCCTTCAGTGGGACAGAGATGACCATAAATGTGTCCAACCCACACAGCTCACACTGTGGCATGTACACCTGTCGGGTTTCAAATGAAGATGGATCATCAGAGGCACATGTGAACATTACAGGTGAGATTTATGGGGATTTGTTATCAGTTGCTAAAGATTTATTCATCACTGGAGATATTCATCATTTAACCAATCATGGACATGGGTGGAGTGGTGCATTAGGGGAAGTGATGTATTTTCAAACTCATTTTTGTCTAAAATTGTGTTTATGCTACCATCTGTTCAGACTCTACACATGCAATTAACATGAAATAATCTTTGACCATTCTCAACAATTATTGACTATATTGCTTGATTAAATTATTTATTTTATCTTCTTTTAATTGCTCTTTTAGATTTTTTACTGTTTTTTTTTTTGTGACAGTTAAATACGTGAACACTTACAGAAATTCTTACACATGAGAATAGAGAAAATGTGTTGGGTACAATCAGCCTAACATCAGTAATTTGCACATTTCATGTTTTGTAAACGTATTTTTTTAGGACAACATTACTGCAAATGGACAACGGACAGATGTCCAGACAACAGTCGTGCAGATGCTACACCGGTCCTGTACTTTGTTGGACTCACACTTATTCCATTCCTGATTTTGTGCATCATTTTTATCTGCATCTGCAAATACGGTAATTCTTACGTTTTTAATCAGCCACATTAAAGCTGTGCTTCTTTTACCACTTTGCAGTTCTTTGTCAGCATTGCTATCAGTGTCCAGGAAGTATAAGGACAGTATGTTACATACATACATGATGATGTTAATGTATGTATGTTGAAGTGTGATTTGATGATGTTGATACTATATTATGCCTAAATGATATGATTTGCCTTAATCAGGGTTTTGAAGGTGCTGTGTGTAGTAATGGAAATATCATGATGGAAAGGAAAAGGTTTCTATCATAATGGTACAGTTAAAACCTTTGCAGATAAAGGTTTGAGCTTTTTCTTCTTATACATTAAAGACGTAGTTCAACAAAAAAAATACAATCTTCTTTTTGGCCAAGACATGTTAGGTGTCCAAAGCACTGGAAATATGATGCTAATGTAGCTAAAATACAGTGAATGTCTGTGTCATCCAAACTATTATTGGACAACACACGTTTCCAATAATTAGCCTCGTAACTCCACTGCAAAGAACAAAAAGCAGACTAAGCACGTTTTAGTCAACTGTTTTGAGTAAGGAATAAATTGTGTACATTCAGTTTTTTGGTGAACTGTCCTTTAACGATTCCTTTTGAGAAATTAAAAAATTAGACTGACTAGCTCAACATTTTTGCAAAGTTACTTACAGTAGGAGATGCAGGCCATGTTAAATGCATTTTTAAGACTAGTATGCATACATTAATATCATCTTGTATGTATGTAACTAAGCATATTTTAGTCAACTGTTTTGAGTAAGGAATAAGTGTACATTAAAATTTTTGGTGAACTGATCCTTTAACGATTCATTTTGAGAAATTAAAAAATTAGACTGAATGCCTTATAAGGGTAATATATTCTTTAAAATGTTTATTTCTTTGTTGATTTTTAAATGCATTGACACATACATGTCACATTTCACCTGTCACTCACTTGTTGTTGACAGGTTGTTCTAGAGCAGCTCCACCTGATAGAAAGAGAGGTAATTTTTTTCCCACTAAGATAGATGTTCCATTCATAAATAAATATGTACAGCTGCTTAAAGCCTCTCATCACCAGGTTTCTTTACAGTCCAAATTAAAAAGCAGTCTCACAACATGCGTTTCCCTGTGGTCAGTCTGCTCAGATTATGTTTTTGTTTTTAGGTCGAAGAAGAATCGTGGAAGGTATGAAACCTCTATTGAATTTCTGTATATCATGCAGCCCGATGAATCTCTCCTTTATCCCGCTTTGTGTTGCTTCTTACAGAGCCTGTATATGATGAGCCCATGCAACTTCAGGTAATCAAAATCAGAGTAATCAAAGTCAGAGTGTAAAGCGGTAGCCATTAGGTCATGTTTTAACTTCTCTCCCTAGTTAAGAGTGTCATGCACAAGTATTGTTTATGTTGGTTTTCTACAGGAGGTACCTGATACTCCGAGGGTGGACCCGTTGCCTTATGTCTACACAGACTTCATAAAGCTGAAAGCTTCCCAGCAGACTGCAGATACAGAGCAGCGTGATGAAAACTTTGGCTACTCCTCCATTGAAGAAGTTAGAGAGACCATACAGACCCTTCAAACCCCCTCATGAGCCGATAAAGCAATAGGACTAAACCTTGTCCTAATGGGAGACATATGCATCCATGATACTATTTATTGAGCTGAGCTCACTTCTTTTTCTATATTGCTGATATGTGAGTTTGTCAGTTTGATGTGTTCTACAGTGATTTTACAATAATTCATCAAATTCTAAAGTTTATCTATTTTCTCTGTTTCAGTGTTAAAGTTCTGATCAAATTCTGTAACACAAATCTGATCTATTACAAAGTACCGATCTATTATGGTAAAAATTCAGCTTATTTGCTTAATTTCTAATTTTGTACAGATTTGCCATTTTCTGTTTATTGTTGTTTTTTTGTGAAGGAGCTTATCATAATAAAAAAGCTGTGATTTTATGCAGTCATTTTGTCATTTTGTATGGCCAGTCTCCCAGACCCAAATTAAGCCTAATTTTGGTTTGAAAAAAGGGTTTTCACTAGTGGCACGGTAATTTAATCCAAGGCCAGGCTTTGCATTGGGCATTATTTTATTGGAGAGTGAAGTCTTAAGTGGTATTTATTACCATGGTTTAGGGTAAAAATCTCATTGTAATACCATCAACACACTTTTAATAGGTGGTTGGTGACATTTGACCAGAGTATGTTTTCTAAAATAAGAACATAAGAGATTTCATGGTCAGACACACAGACTGTCTATACTGACTTAATAATATTGAACTTAAGTGTCTGCTTAAGGAGGAAGCTGATGTTTTGAGGGTGGACTTTTTGCTGTGTGACTTCACAAAACCAAAAAGTTTTGCAGAAGTCCTCTTCACTGCAGCAGAGGACAACAAGCAGCTCCCACAAACCACAAATTAAAAATATTGCATTTGAATTGTTGGTAGTTTGTAAAGGAAAAAAACATCTGCATCTGTCAATATTAAAACTTTCCGTTTCAGTGGTATTTATTATCACACTTTTTGGTGAAAATCTTATTGTTATACCATCATCACCCTTTTGACAGATGGTTGGTTACATTTGGCTAGAGAATGTTTTTTAAAATGAAAACATCTCTTAAAGGGGTAAAAACAGAAGCAGCACTTCCTACTTTGTTATACATTGAAATCAGAATCAGAAAACTCTATTGATCCTGGAGCAAATTTCTTATATTATGACTGCACAGTCACACAGAGACAAGGACAATATAAAATATAAAGTCTAAATAAAATTCATATAAAACCTCTGCAGAAATACACTATGCTATATAAACACCCTTACAAAAAGATCCATTGTGACAATATGCAAAACATTGTTATATAGTGCTGTGGAATACATCTGTGATGGTCCTGTAAGCTTTCCAATAATAGTATCTACAACACTTCTGTAGAACCATTTATTAGACTATCATAATTGATAATGAACTGCTAAATTAAGACTACGGATTTTTTAGGTATGTTCCCTAATTGTCAGTTGCAGTGTACATACATTAAATGGACAAAAGTATTGGGACACACCTCTTAATTACTGAATTCAGGTGGCTCCTTACTTCCAGTGAAGGGCAGTCTTAATACTTCTGCATCCCAAGACAAAATGTTTCCAACTTTGTGGACACAGTTTGGGGAAGAACCTCTTCTATTCCAGCATGACTGTCCCTCAGTGGACAAAGCAAGCTCCATAAAGACATGGTTGGATGAGTTCAGTGTGGAAGAACTTGACTGACCCGCACAGAGCACTGACCTCAACCCCATCCAACACCTTTGGGATGAACTAGAACGGAGACTGCGAGCCAGGCCTTCTCGTCCAACATCAGTGTCTGACCTCATAAATGCTCTACAGAATGAATGGGCACAA
>JBBPCZ010120689.1:0-10231 GCA_037974445.1 Brycinus macrolepidotus | reverse complement strand
ATATACTGAAGGTCATCAGCTCTATGCAGCTTTTCTCAAGCAAAGAATTCTGTTTGCTTCTTCAGAGAAACCACATCTCTGTGGATGAGGGGAGATGGTCCTGGATCAGCACCAAGAGACTTTATGAATTTGGGCTCAGGTGCTAAGCAGAAGCAAAGAAGCTTCCTTTACTCTCACCACACAAACTAGTGCGAACCAGAGCCTCGGCAAGTCCAAGAGCTTTTCAGTGATATGGGTCATGATGTTTTGAACACTGTAATTCGCTTCGATGGAATCTGCTGGCAGCAAAATACAATTCTTTTGCATTTTAAATTTGAGATGCTTTAATAACCTGGAACTAGTATTACCATTAACCCTCAGAGTGTATCAGTAAAATCTGATTTCAGTAAATATAATTGGTGTAAATCAGTCTAAAACCGGTGTTTCAGGATCTCCTACACACTCTCCTACACTTGCCATTTGCTGCTCTTTCTCTCAATGCGCCACCGCTCGGCCGCTCTCCGGACCCCCTCCCTCTGCATGTTTTCCCCACCCACTTGTGGGCGGAGACCATCCTGAAAGTCCTCCTGGGTTCAAAGATCTTGTGTTTTTTTGTCTATTTCTAAGACCTAAAATAAAAGATATCTGTTCATTTTTGTTCTTCATGTTCATTTGTGTTTGATGTCACTTTTAAAACTCCCAGTAGTGGTTTTTATTATTACATGTTTTTAAATTACAATAACTTTGGTTCTGCGTGACACCAAACACCAAACAAAGCTCAGCATGACGTCTGACACCTCGAGCACCAACACAAACCGGGGGAACTTCCATATAAGGAGCTGTTTTGCAGTATGACGACAGTTTACCATTTGTTGCAGATACATGTTGCTGGCATTTAAAGGAATGTCATGAAAGAATTCTAACATTAGGTGGGTTTAAATCAAGAGATTTTATACGAAAAGACAGTTTTAGTGCTCTGAAATGGGAACAGAAAAACTAAAGAATAAATGAATAGCTGAAATAACTGCTCAAAAGCTTTGATCCATTGAATCCGATAACGCAAAACCAATTAGGCTGTAGACAATTAATCCGCTCTGCAGTGTCAGAGAGCTGAGAGAAAGACCAAGAAAGCTGTGGAAAATTAAGAATGTTAAAAAAAAAAACAATTAAAAATAAATGTAAAGTAATGCCCTAACACAATCAAAATGCAGAATGTCTTTCTATTTGAAACTGAATAAATCTTGAGACCAAAATGACTGCAAATACACACGGTATAGAATTTATAATAATAAAAATCCATTAATCTTAACCTTTGGTGCCTAGTTTAGAAAATATAAATCAACATTGTATGTCTTTGTATGTATCTAAAATAAATTACAAAAATCTTACATGTTTTTCATATATTTTATGTCCACTTTTGTTTGGCTTTATGATGAAAAACAGTCATAATACATATTTACATGACCATATTCCAGCTTCTATTTAGATTCCATCAGGCTGTTTTTTAAGGCTAATCTATGTGAATGACCTCAGTTCTGACTGGATGCCTTGGTTTTGCATCTTCTTCTAAAAGCAGTCCAGACTGAATGGGTGGGCTAAACTGGTGTAGGCTGAATGAATAGACATGAAATACAGTGAGATACAGTGAGGTAATGAGGAAGAGAGGTAGGTGAGATACATTGTGGTAGTGAGGTAGAGAGCCAGGTGAGATACAGTGAGGTAGTGAGGTAGAGAGGCAAGTGAGATACTGTGAGGTAGTGAGGCAGGTTTGATACAGTGAGGTAGAGATGCAGGTGAGGTACAGTGAGGTTATGAAGTAAAGAGCCAGGTGACGTACAGTAAGGTAGTGAGTCAGGTGAGATACAGTGAAGTAGAGAGACAGGTGAGGTATAGTGAGGTAGAGAGGCAGGTGAGATACAGTGAGGTAGAGAGGCAGGTGAGATATAGTGAAGTAGAGAGACAAGTGAGATACAATGAGGTAGAGAGGTAGGTGAGGTATAGTGAGGTAGAGGGGCAGATGAGATACAGTGAGGTAGAGAGGCAGGTGAGGTACAGTGGCAGGTGAGATACAGTTAGGTAGAGAAGCAGGTGAGGTACAGTGAGGTAGAGAGGCAGGTGAAGTACAGTGAGGTAGAGAGGCAGGTGAAGTACAGTGAAGTAGAGAGGCAGGTGAGATACTGAGGAAGTGAGGTAGAGTAGCAGGTGAGGTACAGTGAGGTAGAGAGATCAGTTTGTGTTTTAATGGGCAGTTAAAAAGTTTAAAAAAATGTAAAGATTTTTTTAATAATCAGGAACTGGTATTCTTCAATAGCAAATCTTCTAGGTTTCACTTGCTGTTAGAATTAGGGTTCCTTTAATAGCTCCTCATGGGCTTCTTCCAGTTCCCACAGCCCCCGAGAGACTCTCAGGAAGTGCCCTCTGGCGTCAGTGTATTCGAGCCTCTCTTTGTGTTCAGACACTGCTATCGATTCAGGATCGGGGCTATTTTTCAAATCAATCTTGTCTTTTTTGAGGGTGCAAGCCAGCAGATGAGATTGTGGAGGGAAATGCAATAGAACAAAACAGAGTTCAGTAGAAAAAGCAAGCTCTCAAAGGAGAGGGGCTTTCACAGACTGTGGTCCCGTTCTGAATTAGCCTTAGCATTGCCTGGGACTCAGCTCTCTTTTCCTAAAAACAGCTAATTTGACTGGACGAAACAGAAAGATGTCTGCTTTTTTTCACATTAGCAGCATGCTAAAGGCCAGGTGCAACACATGCTAGTTTGAATGCAGAGGAAAAGGAGCAAGTAACTATGAAAGCTACCATCACACTAGCATTCCACCATTAGCATTGGTTTTGGCAATGTATTCGAGAAAAAAAAATGAGGAAAAACTTATTTTAGAAGCTTCACAGACTTCATCCCCCCTGTCTATAAATAAATATAGAAGAGAGTTTTTACTGTCTATGGTAGGTAATCTGGCTAGCTTGCTAACTGCTAGGTTAGCACGGTTGAAGTGCAGCTGTGCTCAAAGGTTACTTCTTGCCACTTTTCCTACAACTCAGTGAAGATTTACTATGTGCACATACATTTATCTGTTATAGCTGTGCTTACTTTTGTGTTTTTACTGCTTATAGTATTCGACTAGCTAGTTTGCTAACTGCTAGTTCAGCTCCTAGTTTAGCTGTTTTACAGGAATAGAATAAAAATATTAAGCATAAAAATAATAGGAAGTAAAACATAAAAGAATTAAAGATAAAAATGAAATAAAACAATACATAGAAAATCAAAAGTGATGGAGGTGCAGATATTTAAAAGAAGGTGGAGGAGAATTGTGCAGTTTTTAGCAGCTTTTTAAAGCTACAGTTGGTGCAGATCTGATACTGGTTGTCTCTATGTGCAATAACGTACTCCCAACTACCATCTGTGTTGTTAGAAATTCACTTTTCTAGATTGATTTTCTTATCTATAGTATTTATACCCCAGCATTTGTGTATATAATATGGTGTATTTCATATTGAAGATTTGCTTAGACTTTATATTGTTCTTGTCTCTGTGTCTCTGTGTGTCTTTGCAGTCATAACAAACAATTTCCTCCGGAATCAATAAAGTTTTCTGATTCTGATTCTGATTCTGAAATCAATTTGGTACAAGAACCTGAGAATTGGAGTGGTGTAAACTATTTGCTTGGTTTTGGTTAGAACTCTGGCAGCAGCATTTTGAATGAGCTGGAGCTCGAATGGACTTTTTTGAATCCCAGTGCCCCCCCATTCCCCCCCCCACACACACACTTTTCAAAATCATTCGTTTCGTCCCCCCCCCACTTTTCAACATCATTCGTTTCTTCTCCCCACTTTTCCCCTCCCGGACAACAGTCAATACGTAGGGAGCAGCGCGAATCTCCCCTACACACACACAATTTCCCTCCCGGACTACAGCCGAGACGTTGAGTGCTGCGTCCCCCCCCCACATTAAAAATGCTTCCGGCGCCCCTGCCTCCATCCATGCAGCTGCACACACCAGTCGTTCCACTGCCACCAGCCACAATTATCAACTTTTTTGATAAACCTAATAAAGCGTGTATAAAGTGTGTACGTCTAAACATGTAATAATCTTTTGTAATTATGTTCACTTTTGTGTTTTGTGGTTAGCGGGGATGGCTGCGGTTTAATTGGAGTTCATCTGGGTTTGAAGCAGCTAGCAACTGAGTTGGTGATAGTTATGGTTGATTATTTTTTTTGGTTTTGTTCCTTGAAGCTTGAGGAAGTTAATCTTTTTTGGTAAATAATTGTACTATGTGAATTATTCGTGCACCTTTGTTTTTGCATACCTTTTGTTTTTGTTGTTTTACACATGACATCAGAGACTATTCACTGCTAATAAAAGTTAGCGGTACTGTGAACGAACTTATCTGCTTGAGAACACAAGCGCATTCATTACCCACTCAATAATGGTGTAAAAAAAAGCCTGGCTAAAATATTTTACCCCACTTCCAAGGGCTTCTCTGCGCACCCCTGGGGCTTGATGGAGTTGTTTTAGCTCGGTGAAGTTGTCATACTTTATGACAGTGAGGAATATAGCGGTTTTCTTCTAGCCGCAAATGTGTCTGTTTACCTGCGTCGGTTTACCCTAAGGCAACATCAGCACTTTGTAGATTTGAAGAATAAAAGCAAACTTGCTTTTTTCCTGACAGAGAAATGTTGTCTGATAACTTAGCTCGCGTCCCGCTGGGGGAGCAGAGGTTTTCAGCACATTCTCCGACTTTGATGAGAAAAATCTCACCCACGTTCCAATCATCATCAGCACCCCGCCGAGAGACGGTTAGGCTACTTTCTCGATGGCCTGTTTAAACACATCCACCCAAAAAACAGCCTCACCACAATTAAAGGCATCCTGGGGTGAGTTTTTATGGAAAACAACCATCAGACGTTTACAGACGGATTCACACAGCGTCCGTCTGGACAGGTCCAGCGTTGCAAATGAAACACCACCAAAGCCAGCGCATCCACATTTTCATGAGTTACTTTGCTGTCACGGTATTAATATATCCGTTTCCTGAATGTTCTGGACGTTCTGTTGAAGAGTGAGCCACAGAAATGTCCTGTGCTGTGGATACAGCTTAGTTAGCTCTTGCCAATTGTTTTTTGTTTTTTTTTCCTTACCTTGGAAGTTCCAGCTGAAACATCGAACATTTTCAAATTAACGAAAAACTGCCGTCTTGAGATGAAGGCTGGGATGGGGTTGATGTTTTGCTTGTTTCAGGTGTCATTGGAGAGATGGGGCCCTTGGGTCAGGGACTCTCCTTTAAGCAACTCGTAACTCGGCCCAAGACTGAAGACTCGCAAAAAATTAAAAATTAATTTTGCTATGGTCATAAACAGTCATGTTGGTCACACTGCTTCAAATAATGGATATTTTCATTGCAGGACACCATTCAGTTTCACGCAAAGTAAAACGTATAAAACATGTTCTAAGAAAAGGGCGAAACAGCTTGAAATGGCTAGCTAGCAAAGCTGCTATAAAAACTACAGTGAGCCATTTTAAGTTGTTTTACCTCTTTCCTTTAAGCGCTGCACATGGGCTAATGCCTGAATTCTGTAATATTAACATTCAGAATATGTATTTACTAAATACCTGTGGTTTTAAATACTGAAAATAAAATCTTTATGGCTAATTTTGCCCGATTTATTAATTTTAAGATAAGATAGCTGGGAAAGGTGCTATGCAAACTACAGTTAACCATTTTAAGTTTTTTTACCTCTTCCCTTTAAACACTGCACATAATTTAATGCTTACGTTCTGTAATATTAACAGTCAGAATATGTATTTACCATATTTACCATCTGTGGTTTTACATAATGAGAAAAAAAATATTTATGACTAATTTTGCCCTGATTTGCAATCCAAAATTGCAAATAGTCCTACCCTTCCATCTCTCTAACAGAGCTATCCAGGCCATAAAAGGACATTTGGAGAACATGAAGATATGATATAACTCCTGATTAAGGGTGAGTAAAATCTTTCATGAAACTGTACATGCTGGTGGGCGGTTACCTCAGCAAGCTAGAACCTCTTCTAAAGTCCCCAACAAGGTAAAGTCAATGTCAAGTCAAGTTTATTTATGTAGCCCATTATTATACACAAGGGTCATTCAATGTGCTTTACAGGAATAGAATAAAAAATGAATAAATCAGGAGGCATAAAACAGTTTAAATAAAAGAATAAAAGAAAAGAGAACAAGGAATGCATAGAGAATGAATAACAGTGGATTATAAGTGGAATGGAAGCACAGATATTTAAAAGAAGTTAATAATGTAAGTGTAGATGAACAGGCCTCACTTTTTAGACCAAGGAGCAAATGGCATATTAATATTTAAGTACCAGTATTTGCTTCTTTGCACAATTATTGATTTCATATGAACTGATTCACAGTCCTGTGTTGATGAGCGCCTCAAAATTACAGACGAGTTGACCTTACTGGAGGCTGAGAAAGTGCTGCAGTTTGCCAATGCACGCCGGCACATTTCCTTGACTGGAACGCATTGAGCATCAAAGACCATTCATCTCACCTTCCTGCTGATTCAAGGTGTTGGCTGTGAGTCACGACACAGTGAGTGTAAGGTGACCTGCTATGCACTGCTCCCTGCACACCGCGGAAGCTGCTGGACAAGCTCCAAACCATGGTGTGTAACTGATTACAATACAGGACTCTAGGAGTTTTCTGACCGGGAAACCTGCTGGAGCCAAAAAAAAGCACACTCCTGGTTAAAACAGCGGTGGATCTTTTTGAAGTAAAGCTCTGAACTGGAGATGGTGTTAGTTATGTTGCTAGGCCACATATTGCAGTGATAAATGGGGTACCGGGGTGGAGACATACTGGGCATCACAGCAGCTGGGCTACAGTGTAATTGTGGACCTAGAAGATAGGCGAAGCTCATAAAGAGGTCTGCTCATAAATCATATGTTGGTGTGGATGGTTGAGATGTGTTCCTAACTTTTAAGAAAGCTGAAATATTCCCACCAACAGGTGTGTAGAACAGAGACCCATTGGGTACTGTCATGCGCCCATACTTAGAAGTTTTAGTGGTCATAGAAGTTTAATATTCTGTAAAGTCTAGCTTGGCACATTCTGTAGGCTTGCTTGTGCATGAACATGTATTAGTCGCTCAACACCAACTTGTCATTCAGTTTATCAGCTGTTGATGAAGATAGATGATGGATGGAAAGTGAGTATACTGGTTATAATCAAAGAGAAAGAATTGGTTTTATTTTAGGTCTTTTTGGTTTGTCTTTTTAGGTCAAGTCAAGATTATTTACATAGCACATGATCATACACAAAGGTCATTTAGTGTGCTTTACGGGTCTTAAACTTCATGCGATCGGCCACAGGGAGCCAGTGAAGGTTCCGTAGTAGAGGAGTGGTGTGTGAGAATTTAGGAACATTGAAGACTAACCTCGCAGCTGCATTCTGAATCAGCTGAAGTGGTCTTGTTACCTTCAGTGGCTGGCCAGCCAGTAGAGAGTTGCAGTAGTCCAGTTTAGAAATAACCAGAGACTGGACAAAATCAATTCTGTACCAAACTGGGAGCCACTGCAAGAACCTGAGAACTGGAGTGATATGTGATCTCTTTTCTTGGTTTTGGTTAGAACTCTGGCAGCAGCATTTTGAATGAGCTGGAGCTGTCTAATGGACTTTTTGGGTAAACTTTGTTTTCCTTGCATTCTAAGACTAAGCAAACCAGCATTAACACCTCCAAATGAGTAATTACTATACACTATTATTGATCAAATTACAAATAGCCTACAAATACAAGAGCTGACGAACACACACACAAACACACACACACACACACACACACACACACACACACACACACACATGTCTTCTATGTTGCTTTTTCACCTTGTAGCACTTTATTTCCTATGATGTAAAGTGTGTTATAAAATAAAATGCATTATTATTTCACCAATTTGTGAAATATTGCGTAAATCATTTATACACAGTAAGTGCGTGTGTTCTAAACCACACGCACACATCTGCATCACCTTAATGAAGAGTTAGATGCAGTTTTGGCAGGTTTTGTTGTCACAAAAACTGAGATCAGCACACCTGCTCCTGAGGTGGTTTGTGAAAACAGATCCTGTTGTCTAAAACGTCCACCTGCAGCATTCGGCTACACAGTGATGTTTTACTCAGCAAAAATAAAACTCACTTTAAGTCATATTGAGTCCTAAACCACATCCAACAAGTCTGCTCCACCTTAATGAAGAGTTGGATGTGGTTTGAGCAGGTTGAGAGAAGTTCTGTTTTTTGTATTTATGGAAAAAGATTTGGGTGACTATTTACTTCTTGTGTTAGCTACGTTAGGCTCGTAGCTCCACTTCTAAACTAAAGAAGCTAAATTTGGACTTCAAACCTGCCTTTTGTGATCAACATCTTGGGTAAGTGGAAAATTGTGTACATTTTCATTTTTCACTGAACCATTTCTGCTGCCCAGAACTCCAGCCCAAGCTCCCAGAGCTCCCAGATCTCTCCCCTCCTACAAATTCTTTTCATATTACAACCCTGCATTATTCCAAACTCGCAAACCTGCATCTAGAATGTTCTTCAGTCCTGCTAAGAACTGTTAGAAGAGACACTCTGGTTCAGTATATGCAAACCAACCCTGAGATGAATACAGAAATGTAATGCTTTTGTGTGTATATACATGTGTTTGTGTGTGTGTGTGTGTGTGTGTGTGTGTGTGTGTGTGAGCGTGTCAGGGGTGTAATGAACAGCAGACAGGCAGCTAACAGTGTGATGATCCCTGTTCAAACTCCATCTCACATGCGGCTGCACACTGTCCTCTTTCATCCATCATCATCATTTCTCTCTCCCTCTCTCTCTCTCTCTCCCCTCTCTCTCTCTCTCTCTCTCCCTCTCTCTCTCTCTCTCTCTCTCTATCTCTCTCTGTGTCCCTCTCTCTCACTCTCTCTCTCTGTCTCTCTCTCTCTCTCCGAGCACCTGTTCTGGCGAGTCTGCTGCTTTCAGATCTCCCCATCATCACAAATTCATACCCATAAGTGCATACATTATGCTGTATCTCCAAAAGTCTGTAGACATTTGGAGATGTTGAAACCAGAGGTATGAATAAGCTGTGTGTCACCTCTCTACTACAGCCTTCCTCTGGGAAGGCTTTACACTAGCGATTGGAACATTGCTGTGAGGATTTAATGGACAGCAATAGTGAGGTACTGACATTGTATGATTACTTGTGGATCACAAACATCACTCCAGCTTGTCCTAAACGAATTAGATCTCCATTACTTCAGATAACACAATGCATGCATTTCAAAAACTGGTGCGGTTTATTCTTAAAGTGGTCATCCACACATTATAACATCACTCTAGGTGTTCCCTAACTGATCGGAGTGATGTTATAATGGTTGGTGGCTTTATCCTCACCTGGAAAAATAAGGAATTTGCTAAACAGTTGACAGAGGAGAATACCCTCACGTACCAATTAGTCCTTTTGGTAAAATTGGACCGTATGGTCTGGTACCAAAATTGCTGGTACAAGTGGTGCAGTCAAAAATGCCCCTAGTGTATCTACTCACATATCTCCACTTGTTTTCCATTTTTATTTGCTTAGATCAGTTTTAGACCAATTAGCACCTCATTTCTTTACTTACAAGCTTTTCTTGCATTAATCGAATCTGCAGAGCTGAACTGTGTGAACAGCAACTACAGCAATACAATCTTTAATTCTTATTACAGTTTGTGGTAAAACTTCACTGTCATGTCAGGGGTGCACAGGAATGGACAGGCAGCAGGAAACCTTTTGCAGATTCACACAAGTTCTTTAATGGCACAAAGGAGAGGTGTGAGCTCAGCGAGCTCTCAAACATAAGACTATAAATGTAGCTTTAGAGAAGGGGTTGAGACATAGACTTTACATAAACATAGCCCAGCACACTTCAGCGAAAACACGGCTACACGGCCGGTATACAGGTTTCAGAGCCTTCAGGCCCGTCTTAACTTCCACTATTATACCGTAGTGGCTCGGTGAGAGTCCATAGTCCGTAAACAAGATGCATGGATGACGGAGGCGCACTGTGAATGCTTCCAGTCCTTTAGATTTGATGTCCTTAGCTCGACTGCTCTCTTTCTGCCACTAGGAAAGTTTATGCTTAGCAGATAGCCCCAGCTGTCTTTGTGAGTGTCTGCTTACTGGAATAGACACCCAGGCGTAGCGTAACCTTAAACTGTAGAGCAAAGCACATTGAGCATGTTAC
>JBBPCZ010120688.1:0-10231 GCA_037974445.1 Brycinus macrolepidotus | reverse complement strand
AGGCAGGGCTCCGCGATCGACTCGCGTTGCCTTTGCGATCGACCGGTAGATCGCGATCGACGTGTTGGGCACCCCTGTATTCATCACTTGTAGTGGCACTCCATATGAATAACAGCTCATCAGAGAAATGCACTTTTTTCTGTAGCCACTAGATGGATGTGTAGCCATTGAGTGCAAATGAATTTCTATTTCTCTTCTATTACTGAATGTTACACACTTTTTGGCACACTTTTTATACCATTTTTTTTGCAATCTTCAGTTTTATGCTCCACAACTGCATGCTCATTATCTAGTATGAGAGTTTTTTCTAAGTAGACCTGCTTACGATGGAGTATGTTCAGTGAGTAGGTTGACACTGATAACTGTATATATTATGTATGGAGCCTTTTGTAATTGGTGCTTTCATACATTTTATTTATGTTATTGCTACTGTATTCAGTACTGTGCAAAAGTCTTAGGAAGTTGCTTATTAAGACTATAAAACATAAATGCAAACAAACATAAAACAGTTAAATATAAGATTTAAAAAAAATGTTATTGATATAGTGGTTAGAAGAATATAGTTAGAAGAACATGGTTCCTGGCTTCTCAGTGCACTTCAGTCTTCACAAAAATTCAATCAACAACATACTTGCACACAAAAATCACATTGCTTTGTTTATTTATGTATTTGTATTGTATTTGAACAAATAAATTGCTCACTGCTCAGATCAAACAGCGTCTCATATCATTTCCTCAGACAGCCTAAGACTTTTGCACACTACAGTATTTGTGTCCCTCTTGTCTTCTACAGAAACAACAGTTACTTGGTGAATAAATCTGAGTGGTCTCTCTGCGTGTTCCCGGAAAATATAGTCCTTTGGCACATCGTTCTTTTCTCCATAATCCTGGGATTGGGCATGGTGCAGGTGGTGCTCCTCGCCATCCAGGTCATTAATGGCTGCATTGGCTGCTTCTGTGGGGACTGCAGAAACAGCAAAGATGTAAGTATTGCAGCAGTTATGGTGTTCCATGTTAACTGCACATTAGAGAGATAGATATCACGTGGCTGGGTGCAGTAATTTTTTATCACTGATAAATTAAAGGGCAGTTTGATGCGAGAGGCAGACACAATGCCAAAACAATCAATGAAGGGTCGAAGATTAAACCCTAGGTTAGTTTATGGTTATACGTAAAGGCACGTTCTTCAGTCTCTGCACTTGTTTACTTCAGTTCTGCAGGTGTACTTTGGTGAAGTATGAAAATTGAAAGTGTGAAAGTTGTTGCTCATTTAATATAATAGTGGGTTGCCCTGTTTTTTTTTTTGTTCAGATAAAATAAGGAAAACACTAAAATCTGTAACATAAATATAAGATGTTTTCTTCAATTATACTAGTTTTTTTCAGTTATACTAATTAGAATAGCAAGGGCTAAAGTGTCAAATAATCCATTATTGACCTTTTTTTCTTGTTTTACAGGATGATGGAGGACTGTGAGCAGAACATGGTATCATCAGCAATGAAACTTGATTAAAGATTCCAGTGCCAGTCTTCTTTTATATATACAGTTATATGCGAAAATTTGAAAGAGTCCATAGAAATATTTGTTTTCTAAGTGACAGTAAGTTACCACATCCGTACATAGGACAAACTTAAAGATGGCATTTCTCTGCAAATTTTAACATGAAATACAATGTCATAAAGTGCCATAACTTCTGCGTAGGCCACATTTGATAGTTTTTCCCCTCATATGTTAAACTCAGCATATGAACAGTAACTGTGCATTACACTCTGTTCTCTATGGGGAAAACTAATTTTTGACTGTATGTACGAACATTTTATTTATACTGTATGTACAATGAGTCATGTATGAACACTGACAACTTCCGTACCTACTTATTAACTTGACGGTATACTAATTTGATACTAGAGAATAACTAAATATCAGGTATAAAATATATTTTTGTAGAACTTACATTACAAACATATTGCTGTAATTTGTATGTGATGTACCAAGCAATCATTATATATAGATTTTCCACTCTGAAAGCAACATAGCAAATGTAAAAATCAAAGTACTTTTACTCAGCGTACGCTCCTTTAGATGTCTCTGAGCTTTTGACATTGTGATTACATAAGCATCTATTATCAAAGGCAACTTTATTCACTACATTATTTATGTTGCTGTGATCATTAATTATTAAACTGAATACGTCAGAAAGGGTTATTAATTATTGACTGAAAGTGAGCAATTTCTATACTCGGAGTTCCCAAGCTAGGGACAAACATCATAATAAGAAACATCAGAAACACCGCCACAAGAAACATCGTCACATTATCACCATTACAGTGATAAGAGCTTTTAGTTGATGTTAGGGCTGTCACTGTGATAATTTTTAAAGTAATCAAAGTTGATATATAAATGCTTTGTGGCAGATCAGACTGTGATGCTATCTCAGCTTGAGTTACTGCTCTTCAGATCAGTGGAAGAGTTTATAATATGCATTTTAATCAGAAACATGCCATCTTATCTCTGCACATTCATTGAGAAGGTAAAATGTAATCTTTATTGAGTATTTTAAGTAAAATTGAGACTAAAAGAGCATTTTATCACTAGGCATTTTGAAAAGTGGACACGCCAGCCTCATGTTTGTTAAGGACTGGAATGCTCTTGCAGTGCTTTGACTGTTTCAGACCCACACCAGTATGAACTGGATTCTGTTTGAAAGAGCGGTAAATGGCCAGGCACCCTTGTGTCAGAAGTGACATCTGCAGCTGTAAAAATAACCTGTGGGCAGTTTCAATGTAAGAAGTTTGTAGAAAACAGCATTTTACACTGATCTGAGAGCAGTCAGCCAAAGTTAAAGGCTTTGTTCACATTATCAGGCTAAAGTGGCACAAATCTGATTTTTTGCCTTAATGTGACTCAGATCCGATCTCCTCAGAGCTGTGTGGACACACAAATCTGATCTTTACAAATAGGATAGGCAGTGTGACTTTAATGTAAATGGTCAGTGTTCATGTGTTCTTTCTATTAGCACGCACATGCTACATCATTATTCCATGTTTGCAGTGTAGAAGCAGCAGCTTACTAAGTTTCTGTCAGTAAATGCTGCTAAACTATTATTGCCTCTTGCCTTTTTTCACCTCCTCCTCTAATCATGAACAGCCGAGAACTGATGGAGGTTCATGCTGCTAATATGTTCATTTGTTGTTTGGGGTCATGGGGCATTTCAGTCATTCACTGATCAGGATACCTGCATGCAGATCATTTCAGGACTGCAGTTTTGTTCATACTAAAGTTAAGCCCAGTCTCAAATAGCTTCCTAAACCCTATGGTGCACATCTTGAAAACATAAACATGGGCATTCAGAATTGGCCTTCCAAAGCCGGCCACCGGAAATGAGCAGGTGAGGCATGAGAAGACCTGCCCATAGTCTTCAATTATACTTGAGTTAACAAGTTTTCTTAACCCAAGGACCAAATTAGTGACCATGGTGATCCACTATGCGCTACAGATGCAGCAGATAAAGACATGGTTGAAAAATGTTGGAGTTTCCCTTTAAGATTTGAATAGGTGACACTATTCTTAGATCAGCATGAAAGCACCGGAGGCAGAGCCTGTAATCATAAGGTATCTCTCAGAGTCTGAATCAGTAAAGTTTTTCAATACTCAGTGTCTCATAGCAGGACAGACCCTGATCCTAGATCAGTGGTTTCACTCAGAATACGCTTTTGCAGACCACAAGCTCAGGTTAAGCACATAATCTTTGTTGTCACAGCACCAGTGAACTGTAATTGTTACCTAACCTGAAGATAAACACTGTATTACTGCCTGACTGTGCCTAGCTCTGAAGAACCCTGCCAACGCAGGCTGAAGTAGCCTCACCAACTGATAAACGCAAACATACCTTGCATGTTTTGGCCATATGTGGACCGGACGACTGCTCTTGTTGTCATATGAGGTCTTAGCACTGTTTTTAAATACTGAGACATACATTTCTTTATTTTGCTTTAATTTGATGAAGTCAAAAAAAACCTTTTTATTTTTTTTTATCATTTTTTTATCATAAAATGAATAAATTCTTAAAACTAAATATCATTAGTTAAGAGTTCAGCATGTATGTCAGCGGTGTTATCACAATTTCATTTGTTATTTTTTATATAAACACACACACACACACACACACACACACACACACACACACTAATATATTTTGTATTTAAAGCATGAACGCATGTTTTAACCCACCTTAATAACACCTCAGCCATCCTATCCAAAGAAATTTTCCATACTATTTCAAAATGCATCTGCTCTTCATATTTCATGATGAACGAACTAGTAGAAGTGAAGGGAGAAATGAATAAAACCTAGCTGCATTAACATACTTTACAGTTAAAGAACACATTTCCTTCTTCTGCAAAGTTACCATTTCAAAATTACGTGTTTGACACAGACAATTAGTTTAACTGGCAATGTCAATAAACAGTAATCATCCTCATTGTTTTAAGATGTAAATATTCCAGATTTTGCCTAATGGCTTCTTTTCATCTGATTCTTTTCATCTAATGGCTTCCTTTCATCTGACAAACTAATGTTTCAAAATATGAGCAACATGCAGAAACAAGTGCCGAGCCAAATCGGAAAGCAAAAACAGGGTTTACGAGACTCTGTGGTAGGAAGGGAGAGATTGACAACAAACAACAGGACATTTTCTGCTTCTTGTCATGCGGATCACACACCAGCAGGATGAGGGGGACGAGAAGGGTGAAAGGCTGAGCAGACAAAAGAGCTGATGGACTGAGCTAAAAAAAAAAAAAAAAAAAAAAACATTAAAAAAAGAAAGAAGTGTTGGGTCAAATTGGGGAAAAGAACAAACCAGCAACAATGACAGTTGGTGTGTACTCAAACAGACTAATTCGGTCTGACCGCTCGGCCAAAAAAACAGCCTTTCGGGCCCCAGCCAACCCGCAGAAAGCACAGGCGCAAAACATACACAAACCCCCACAATGCAGTCCGGAACTGAAGTTAACAGACCAGAACTGGAGCAGACCAGTTGGAACACATGAATGAGTCTGATGGGCCTTATTGGCATGGCACTCACTAGCAGTGTCCCATGCTGTTGTACTTTCTAGTCATCTTGATGCGGCACGTAGAACTGCAGCTCTTCGCCACAGTAAAACAAAACACACTGTTATTTCCAGTATGCTGCTTTCCAACACACTCCACACACGTTTGTGCTGGCCTTATGCCCACTGATACACAAGCACTGTCATTTTTTGACTAGTGTGTGAATACGTCTTCCATATGGTAAAAACATTTCTTGGAGCGTGACTTAATACCTCAGAAGAGACATCACCTCACTGGTGCTGAGCTCTAGCAAGGCACAAATTCAACACAGACCTGCAGGGAGCTGCATGCATACTGACCCTGCATCTCTGAGCCATGCACTAAAACTAGTCTGAGATTTGCTCCCATAGGAAAGTGTGTTTTCAATATATTCCAAAATGTAAATACAAAAAGACTGGAATGTGAGGCAGCAAGTAAAGGAGGTGGCTGAGAGAGGGAAGAGAGGAACAAAGGGGGAGGAAGCAGGGGTGGGGATCCAAGAAAAGGAAGGGAGGGGGGAATTTGGGGTAACATGACTTGAAAACTGGACTGAGGCAACTTGAGCTGGACTGTGCCAGTAATAAGTCTGTACGTCGCCTAAGCTCAGTACAGCTTGTACAGCTATAGGCTCTAGCCTGCATAAGGAAGTAAACACTGCTAAGCTTAAAGGATTACGCTGATCACTTTAAAGGGTGGTTCCACATTTTTTTTTCAAAATATCTGCATAATTCAGTCACTGAGATGTAAACAAACGTCATCGGTGTGGAGTGATCTGAAATGGTCACTTCTGGTGATAGGAACCAGGGTTTGTGATTTCTACATTGCAAATATCCTCATTTTATTCATTGCTATTTTCTTCACTAAACAAAACAATCATCGAACCTACATGAGATTTTAGATGTAATGTTGATACAACAGTAATGAAAAAACTTTACACTGGGTTCTAGTTTGCCTTGCAACACCCTGCGTGAACCTCCCTGCCTTGAACTGATTAAAATCTTATATTTCAGGCAAAAACCTTATCTCAAAACAATGTCTTTGGCACCAGCCAGTGTGTTCATAACCATTTCATGTAACCATTTCCGGTAAACTTTGGATGTCAGGTTCCAGTTACCACTGTAAACAATTCTGACTGTATGTTTCTCAAGTTACTTTGTTTACAAGTAACACAAAACTGTAAAAAAAAAAAAAAAAAAATTCCCCTTTAATGCAGGAGCATGTGAGCCATTTTCCAGCATAAAGTGGGGCTGACAGCCTGATCATTAATTTGTAAGTAAAATGTAGTTTCCTAAATGTTTCTAAAAAGCTCTTGGCTTGGACGCGCTATTGTAGCAATAGCTTTTAACTCATATAGAACACTTACAAGGTGCTTCTTTTAACTTCTTTTAACTAAAAGGGGTTCCTCTATGGCATCACCTATTTTAAGAATGTAGAAAAATAAACATTAATTGGTATAGGATGTTTGTATTACATGGAGGTTCTTTAAACTTTAAAAAGGTTCTCCACAGTTATGCACTGTTATCATTTATGAAAAAAGGCTATTTAAAGATCCACCCATTGAAAGGTTTCATAGGGAACCAAAACTGATCTTTTATGGCATTGCTCCAAAGATCCCAAAGACTGCAGGTTGCAACCAGAAACATTTTGCTTAATTGTAGGAAGAGAACATGCACGCAGCTGATGTTTGATTAAGAAATGACAGGCATTAATAATCTCTTTGGTAATGAGCTTTATTTGATCTGAATCTCTGTGGGAGATCATTTTCCACATGACTGTGTATAATTTCCTGATGGTGGCCTCCTTCTGTCTGCCAACACTACTTCTTATGTTTATAGAGTTGCTATTCTTATCCTTTGCTATCTGACTCCAGAGGTGGCAGCCATTTTTTAAATAACAGGAAGCCCAAAGATTCTCCAGGGATGACATATAAGACAGTCTCTGATTGGTCTCTAATGGAAAAGTGAATTAAGTTACTGTGACAGCTGACCAATGGACGTACATGGACCAGGGAGAGGTGTGTTCTATCACGGAGCTGTGTGCATTATTCACTGAAGGTGACTGTCACAGATCACATTTTCCATCATGTTTTAACATGAAATGCACTTTCTCTTAAAGGGCAAGGAGACAAAGCCTCGAAAACCAGGATATATTAGACTCTTTCCATGACTACAGAACTCAGGTATCTTTCTCAGTGGAGGTTCTTAGACAGGCTTGTTTTAAAGGTGGATAAAACACAGTGACTCTGAGTTAAGCAAACAGTGTAGTTAATGACTTCTATGGCAAACATAAACTGGATATTCTAAATAAATCATACCGCAATTCATACAAAGGGTTAACACCTTATCATGGTCCAGCTATAATAAAAATGCCTTGAGAAAGGTCAAGTTTATTGCATAAGAAGAATTTCCATAATTGTCTACAAGTACTTTCCAGTCTCTTTCATATTCAGTATAAACGTGTGCCAGCAGCAGCTTAAACTGGCACCAAAGCCTGCTTTCCAAAAGCTCCGGTTTAACTCTGACTGGAGATTCTTTCTGAACACTCATGCTAAACTAGGTGCTCTGTTGTTTTTTATCAAAGGCCCATGGTTCTTAGTTAATGATCCACCGCTCACTTATATGTGTCACTGAGAGATAGTGTCCCACTTCACAGCTCCAAAACTGTCCTTCACCCACATTCACTCTCATGGATGACAAAATTAGAAAAAGGCAGAGGAGAGGGCAAAATAAAACAGATGCGCTGGCGAAGAGGGAGACCAAGAAACTAAAAAGGCATGGGGGCACTGAGAGAGAGAGAGAGAGAGAGAGAGAGAGAGAGAGAGAGAGAATTACAGTCCAGCAGAGGTGGACATTGCCAATAGCAGTTCAGAACAGGCAACTGGGGAGAATTTTTATTGCTTCTTTTTCAGAAGTTTACAGTCCCAAGAGAGAATAAAGTGTTCACTTCAGAGAGTGAATCTAACTATATTACAATGCTACTGCTAAAGCATAGCTACAACCTCTGGTACTACACACATAGCCATGTACTTATACATACCTCTAAAGATGTACACAGAATCAGAGAGGATCTTAAAGAGGTTTTTGTTGTGAAATTACTTCTAAAGCACATACCTAAGGCCAGTTTCATGAGGCCATATTCTAACCATCACCACTGCAAAAGAAATTGGAGAAGTTATTACAGGGTAGGGACCAGTCCTACTTTGTTCTAAAAATCACCATGCCAAAAAGCCAGTGCTTAAATAGTGAACCCAAAGCAACAGCATAGCTGGCGTCAATAAGGAGCCTGGGCTGCAACCCAGATTGTGCAGCAGATATGCTGGTGTGCATTCTAATCTGTTTCTTCTTTGGAAATCAACTCCATAAATCTCCACTGGAGAAAATCCAATGGCAAAATTCCTGAAAGACTAGCACAGACAACAATGCGAATAAGGGCATGGGCCCAGTTAGCAAACCTGGTACACTCCTAAATAGGTTTAAAGAGGGTTTCTTTAGAGGGTTCGTCAGTCGTCATGGTTCCATATGACACATATAGAAGCATGACAACTAATGAATGCTTAAATAGTACTTTGTATGGTTAAGTGTTCCTTCTCCATCATATAAAGCATGACATTTAAGGAACAAAATTAATTATATATTCTAACACAAAGGTTCTATGACCATAACAGCAGAACCATTTATTTAAATTTTCTTTAAAGACACATACAAACACACACAGGCTTTAGAACGCAGAGACAGACCCTTTAACTAGGCTAAGAATCCTTAATGCACACAACCACTGCCTATGCTATAAACCTTGAAGAAATACTTTTGAAAGATGCAGTTTCACAAGCCATTCAGCCTTTAGTGTTCTACAGGATTTGGCCTTTCTTGCTTTTTGTTCTTTGTGTTGCACCATGGTCCTGGAGGAACACTGTCTCGTTTCACTGTTACTGCGTATAAGGTTGAAATGACAATAAACACCTACTTGACAGAAAACAGTGGAGAAACACTAACTGACTCTGTTTATGTTTTATTCTGCTAACTATAGACACCACTGGTTGAGTCTGTATACTTCTGCCTTCTATATTGTTGGTCATCTCCACAGTGACATTTCATTATTCTCTTTTGCTATCTGGTGTCGACCAGAGGAGGATGATCTCCTCTCTTCTCCCAAAGTTTCTCCAGCTATAGAGAGTTCTGCCGGGCCTCTGTCGCCCTTGGCTTGCTCACTAGGAGCTCGGTCCCAGATTCTATGAAGCTGCTTTGTGACAGCTTTAATTGTAAAAATGTGCTATATATACCTGTATATAGATTTGACTGGACTTTATTTCCAGGCAGATATTTGCAGGTAAAACTACTCACTTCAGTCAGGCAGTGTAGTGGTGTACCTGGTATATGTGCTTCTTGGAAAAATAAGATGGGTCTGTTTACTTTAAAAGAAACCTTATCAACTTCAGCTCGCGTCCAGGTAAGGGTGCACCTCAGGGCTTTTGGCCAAGACTAACAAAATCACACTAAGACTGTGTTCTGACAACAGGTAGAAATCCTTTCCCTTTAACAGATATAGGTGAAGAGATATTTTATTATTTTCTGTCTAGAGAAAAAAAATCATAGTAAATAAAACGCATTGTGCATTGTTTCCATGTTAAAAAAAAAAACATCACATCAGCATCCCACATTAGGCACTGATGTTACATTAATAGTCTTTATGTAATGCATGTTATTCATGTGGAAATCTTGGTAAATTAGATGGAAGAAGACCATATGTGCCTCCTACAGCTGCTTGCAGTGCGTCTGTATGAATAGCCTCCTCACCACACACAGCAGGTAATGTCTATTTGATACTTTCCTAATCCTACAGGGTTCAGAGGATTTCCCTGGACACAACCCTCACGTCAATGGCTTCCTTTCTTTCTGTGCCTTCATTCACTGCTCCTCTTTCATTTGTGGATCATAGCCTACTAAGAGCAAATATTTTCTCAGAAAATCTTGCATGATGTCATGAGTCTATCCTGCAACAATACACTAATACAACATTTTTGTGGATTTGTGGTTCCCTGCTGGTGGAATGAGCTGCCTAGGCCGACAAGAGCAGCAGAATCCCTCTCTAGCTTCAGAAACCTCCTGAAGACTCATCTGTTCAGAGAGCATCTCCTCTCCTAATG
>JBBPCZ010120687.1:0-10233 GCA_037974445.1 Brycinus macrolepidotus | reverse complement strand
AATGGGTTGAATGAGTTGAATGGGTTGAATGAGTTGAATGGGTTAAATGATTTCAATGGGTTAAATGATTTCAATGGGTTAAATGGGTTAAATGAGTTTAATGGGTTAAATGGGTTAAATGGGTTGAATGAGTTAAATGGATTAAATGAGTTTAATGGATTAAATGAGTTTAATGGGTTGAATGGGTTAAATGAGTTGAATGGGTTAAATGGATTAAATGAGTTAAATGGGTTGAATGAGTTTAATGGGTTGAATGGTTAAATGGGTTAAATGAGTTGAATGGGTTAAATGAGTTGAATGGGTTAAATGAGTTAAATGGGTTAAATGAGTTGAATGGGTTAAATGGGTTGAATGAGTTAAATGGGTTGAATGAGTTAAATGGATTAAATGAGTTAAATGGGTTAAATGAGATAAATGGATTAAATGAGTTTAATGGGTTGAATGAGTTAAATGGGTTAAATGAGATAAATGGGTTAAATGAGATAAATGGGTTAAATGGGTTAAATGAGTTGAATGAGTTAAATGGGTTAAATGGGTTAAATGCGTTAAATGGGTTAAATGAGTTAAATGGGTTGAATAAGTTAAATGGGTTAAATGAGTTAAATGGGTTGAATGAGTTAAATGGGTTGAATGAGTTAAATGAGTTAAATGGGTTAAATGAGTTAAATGGGTTAAATGAGTTTAATGTGTTCAATGAGTTGAATGGGTTAAATGGGTTGAATAAGTTAAATGGGTTAAATGAGTTAAATGGGTTAAATGAGTTAAATGGGTTAAATGGATTAAATGAGTTAAATGGATTGAATGAGTTTAATGGGTTGAATGGGTTAAATGAGTTGAATGGGTTGAATGAGTTAAATGGGTTAAATGAGTTAAATGGGTTAAATGAGTTTAATATGTTAAATAAGTTGAATGGGTTAAATGGGTTGAATAAGTTAAATGGGTTGAATAAGTTAAATGGATTAAATGAGTTAAATGGATTAAATGAGTTTAATGGGTTGAATGGGTTGAATGGGTTTAATGGGTTGAATGGGTTAAATGAGTTTAATGGGTTAAATGAGTTAAATGGGTTTAATGAGTTAAATGGGTTTAATGAGTTCAATGGGTTGAATGGTTAAATGGGTTTAATGAGTTTAATGGGTTTAATGAGTTTAATGGGTTGAATGGTTAAATGGGTTAAATGAGTTTAATGGGTTAAATGAGTTTAATGGGTTAAATGAGTTTATTGGGTTAAATAGGTTAAATGAGTTAAATGGGTTAAATGAGTTAAATGAGTTGAATGGGTTGAATGAGTTGAATGGGTTGAATGAGTTGAATGGGTTGAATGAGTTAAATGGGTTAAATGGGTTATATGGGTTGAATAAGTTATATGGGTTGAATGGGTTAAATGGGTTGAATGAGTTAAATGGGTTGAATGGGTTAAATGAGTTGAATGGGTTGAATGAGTTTAATGGGTGAAATGAGTTGAATGGGTTAAATGGGTTAAATGAGTTGAATGGGTTGAATGAGTTAAATGGGTTAAATGGGTTGAATGAGTTAAATGGGTTGAATGAGTTTAATGGGTTTAATGGGTTAAATGAGTTTAATGGGTTAAATGGGTTAAATGGGTTGAATGAGTTTAATGGGTTAAATGAGTTAAATAAGTTAAATGGGTTAAATGGTTTAAATGAGTTAAATGGGTTGAATGAGTTAAATAAGTTAAATGGGTTGAATGAGTTAAATGGGTTAAATGAGTTTAATGGGTTGAATGAGTTAAATGGGTTAAATGTGTTGAATGAGTTTAATGGGTTGAATGAGTTAAATGGGTTAAATGTGTTGAATGAGTTAACTGGGTTAAATGGGTTAAATGAGTTGAATGGGTTGAATGAGTTTAATGGGTTAAATGAGTTGAATGGGTTAAATGAGTTAAATAAGTTAAATGGGTTGAATGAGTTAAATGGGTTAAATGGGTTTAATGGGTTGAATGAGTTAAATGGGTTAAATGGTTTGAATGAGTAAAATGGGTTAAATGAGTTTAATGGGTTAAATGGGTTAAATGAGTTAAATGAGTTGAATGAGTTTAATGGGTTAAATGAGTTTAATGGGTTAAATGAGTTTAATGGGTTAAATGAGTTAAATAAGTTTAATGGGTTAAATGAGTTAAATAAGTTAAATGGGTTGCATGAGTTAATGGGTTAAATGGGTTGAATGAGTTTAATGGGTTAAATGAGTTAAATAAGTTAAATGGGTTGAATGAGTTAAATGGGTTGAATGAGTTAAATGGGTTAAATTGGTTGAATGAGTTTAATGGGTTAAATGAGTTAAATAAGTTAAATGGGTTGAATGAGTTAAATGGGTTAAATGGGTTGAATGAGTTAAATGAGTTAAATGGGTTAAATGTGTTATGTGTTAAATGCAGAGGAATGCAGAGTGCTGTTCACTCTGTGTGCTGTGGCGTGTTCACGTATGACAGATCTTTACACTTTATAGTGTCATTTTACGTAGAAAAGGTGAATATTGCATATACTGTAGTATGTTTACATAACATCAGCCCAGCAGCTTACTTGCTCTTTCTGGCCTACCAAAGTGTTAAAGTCTAGAAATCTATTTTTAGATCATTTAGACCAATACCCATACGGCCAACGTTTTGATTCTCTTTCTCTTTCCTTCCAGGCAATGGTGGCCTGTTACCCTGGCAACGGCACCGGATACGTGCGGCATGTGGACAACCCTAATGGTGATGGGCGATGCGTCACATGCATTTATTACCTGAATAAATGTTGGGATGTCAAGGTATGGAAAATCACTTAACAAGACGTATCATTGTGCAACTCAAGCAGATTTAGAACCAAACCTTTAAAAAGCCTAAGAAGCCGCCTGGGTTTATTATCTGATTAAGCGGAACTGATATTTGGTCTGTCTGCAAATAAAACTGTTTTTGACTGTTTGCTGACTGTTTTCCTCCAAACAAAGTAAATACTTTAAAATACAGGGGATGTGCTCAGCTTGATCTAAAAACTGAAAATATGGGAGAAATCCTTTCAGTAAGGGAAAATTATTCAAAAGTTTACATCCTAAAAACAATTAAAATTATTGGTATCTTTAGTGATTACACAAAGGAACCCTCAGGGCCTTGTTGGTCCTTAAAAAAAGGTTTCTGGTAACTAAAAAAATACATGTCTGTTATTTTTAGTTCATTTTTATGTAAAATCATGTTTGCATTTAAGCTCTGCAGACACAAAGACACAAACCTGTTTTATAAACTGTTAACTCAATTTTAAGGTACCCTAATTACTGTAAAACTGTTTTTTTTTTTTACAAAGGATGCCGGGGCTTTTTACTGAAAGAGTCATTCTTTAAAATAGATAAAAGCTTCAGATAAAACATTAAATGTGCTTTACAAGCTCCTGATGTTTAATCTAGAATGACGAAAAATGTTCTAGTGCAGTGCTGTTCGCTTAAAGGTAACATACTACAAGAGTCCAATAGCAAAGTAAAAATAGCATTATTGTAGAGAACTTTAAAGAACTCTTCATATCACTTGAGTACACATAAAAGGTGACAAACTGGCTAACGTTTAGTTATCAGTCAGAGTTGAGATATTATGCAAATGAAATAATCAGAGGTTGTAAAAAAAAAAAAAAAAAAAAAAAAAAAAAATATAGCTTTTTAAATTTCCACTATTTCAGCAACTGCCTAGAAAAGGGCACGCGTGTATTATGCATTTGTGTATTTGTGCATATACAAATACTAGAGTTCACTAAACCCTGCTGAAACTCTGACTGGCGCTTTTATTGTTCAGATAAGAAGTTTTTTTTTAACAGCAAATATCAGATTTGATATGAAGTATGTAGTCTGTTTCTCTAATCAGAGACCTATAGGATCTTTTTAGGATACAATACATCATGGAATCTTGTAATGAAGGTCGAGACTGTTGTGCTGAAGTGTAGGTGGACATGGCAGCTCATTGCATTTCTCACATCGCCTTGACTCTGTGAGGCTAGTACACAAGTAATATCTCCCTCTGTTCGAGAAGCTCTGGACATGTGCGTTTCCTCTGTATGTGTGTTCCCCGGACAGATGAGTTCTACCTTCAGCAGCACTTGTGAACTTCAGACTGTGTTTCTTTTTGTAGCATTATTTTATAAGCTTTGAAAACAACAGTTGTTTTAAAAATGATTTAACTCAAAGCAGTTTGCATAAACTCTAGCACAATATTGTGCTTATTATCATATTAAATCTTATAATCTGTAGGAAAACAGATTTGTTTTAATATCTTTATACAGTGTATACTGAAAATGATCCCACTGAAGGAGTAACTTTTCCAAGCTCGTTGTTCAGTCTCATCATAAAGGCCAGCAGGTGATTTGGTAAAGCTCCACACACAGCAGGGTAAACTGGGGCAGCTGGTGGATAGGACGTTGCCCCTGCAATCAGAAGGTTGTGGGATTGAATCCCAACACTGCTAGTGTCATCACTGAGGTTCCCTTGAGCAAGGTACCGTCCCCACACACTGGTCCCCGGGCGCTGTGTTCCTGGCTGCCCGCTGCTTCACGTGGTGAACGGGTTAAATCGTGCTGTCCACGCTGTGTTCTGTGGTGTGTTCACGTATGACAAATGGTCACTTAACTCATACAAGTGCCAGATTACGCCATTTAGTTCTGCAACAGAGAACAGCTAGAATTCAGATGCAGTGATTGTCTCTCACAAAGATCCTGTTCCTCTCTGGGAAGTGCAGCTGGATATGCTCTGAAACGAGGCCCTGCTTCCAGCCCAGTGATTCCTGGCACTCAAGCTCTGTCTCTGGAGTTTCCTGAGCACAGGGAACCACCTATGGTCCGTTAGGAGGAGGGAGGTCTGTGATGGACCCCCGTCTTCTGGGTTATTTCTCTGTGCTGAATTTCAGAGGCACAACACCACCGCACCCAACGTGTCAATCCTCACCAGGCCAGATGGGCACTGTTCTTCATCAGGTTTGATTTTGCTCTATCTTGTCATCCTGGCTTGTGGGATGCCAGTGGGATGCCCCAGGACAAGTCCGGTGCTCCTCTTTAGTCCCTTGCCTATACATTTGTGAGTCTCTTGATTTTATCCTCGGGTACGTCCCAAGGACATGTTATAGTTCGGGTGGTTCTATACCTTTTGTAAAGGTATATAAGTTTGTGTCCATTAGAATGTTCTCAGGGTTCCAACCAAGACCAGTGAATGCCAGGGACCTCATGTATAAATGGTGCGTACACTCAAAAATGTTGCATACACCCGTTTTCACGCTCACATTGAGATGTGTGAAAACTAAACTTGGTGTAACACTGTGGACATTACGCAAAGCAGTGCTATGACCCGGGGTTTATTAAGTACACCAAAAGTAATTGTGTATCATTTACAAATTTAAGGCTCCTGATCGCAATCAATCTGTAACAATAAAATGAAGCACAGAATGGACAACTATTCCAACTACCATGGCTGCTTTAGCGTAGTTAGAAAAGATTGCAAATGGAAGAGAGCGCGTATTTAGAGACCGTTCTGATTTCAATGCCCATGATGATCACTGGCCTTTAAGTCAGTTCAGATTTCCAAGAGCTATCCTCGTAGAGCTGTGCGCTGAACTTGGGCCGGCTTTACAAAGGCAGACTCTGAGGAATTGTGCTCTACCTGTTCCACTGCAAGTTCTGTCCGAACTTTCCAACATGAACTGACTAAACAATCGGTTATTTCTGAGTCGCGCCTGAGTCGCGCCATGCCAGCTGAATGGGATGGTATTATCCGCTTGTCATCCAGAGATAAAGATTTCCTGATACTGTGGTTAAACAGGCTAACATCAAAGTGCAGTTTGCAGCCACGTCTGGTTTTCCAAATGTAATGGGAAGGATCGACTGCAGTCGCATTGCTATAAAGTTGCATTTCCGGCACAGGAGTCACCTTTTGTAATATTGTCTGACACAGAATAAACAAGTATTTCACTTAAATAATTTTTTCCATGTGCTTTGGCCATTGTCTTTTAATGAAACACTGAACAGAAGTGGTGTATTTATGTTGTTTTGCATATTCCAGTAGGAGTTGGGTCTGAAGGCTCACGCATTTGTGTTAAATTTCTCGTTGATGGGGATTTATAGAGCTCACAGTTTATTGTGTCAAAATTTTGTGTGCATACACACACTTCTAATTTTGTTTGTATGCCATGTTTTAGTGTCATTTGTAAGAATTCTATGCTTATTAGGCCCCTGCTCTGGGCTCTCAATACTTTCACTGAACATGACGTCCTTTGAGTGCTAATTTGGGTGTCTCCCCGTCGCTGATTGCAAGATGCGATTGGGACCCGCGTTCTGCCCAGGGTAACAGGTTTGGCTGTCCTCCATTGACCTGCCAACGTGGGTAGAGTCCTTCAGTTATATCATTTGGTAGATGCTTTTATCCAAAGCGACTTACAGTCTTTATGTATCAGAGGTAGGTGAATGTTGTGTTGTGAGTCTTTCCCAAGAACTATTATTGGTGTAGTGTGGCGTGTCACCCAGGGTGGCAGTCAAACCCTGCTGTCCTGCTGGGAAGCCTGCGGTGTTACAGTACACTAACCTGAAGCCACCAGTCCTGAAAGCTGGTTCAGTGGGATGTAGGTTCATATTTGGGCAGCTGGTGGCCTAGTGGTTAGGAGTTTGCCCCTGCAATCAGAAGGTTGTGGGTTCGAATCCCATCACTGAGGTACCCTTGAGCAAGGTACCGTCCCCACACACTGCTCCCTGGTTGCCCCTCATTGGTGGCGGCTCCCTGCTTCACTTGGTGAATGGATTAAATGGGTTAAATGCAGAGGAAGAATTTCACACTGTTCACACTGTGTGCTGTGGTGTGCTGTGTTCACGCGTGACTATAAGGGGCCACTTTACTTTATTTAAGGTACTCTGGAGGATAAACCCTGTCACTCGCGGGCTCTTCCTTGTTAGCTCAGTGTGGATTAACCCAACATTCCACCTCTTTCACCTGAAACATTCTCCATTCAAATCTGAGAATGCAATGCTTAACATCTAGCATGTGACAACTGTTAAATAATTAGTTAAATAATTGTTTCTTTATTCATCATTTGTATAAACGACTGTGTTGTATATATGAAATATCGTAACAGAGCCATAGGAACGTAGAAATTATACAAACGTAATACATATGTATTCTTTTGTAAAATGTTCCAAATGCAAAATATATGTGTGCATGTTTGTTTGGATGTTTATAATAATAATGTTTATAATAAACTGCTTTTGATGAAAGGATCACCTTGCTGGTTGATAAGCTTCAGAGTGGATCCATTATCCATTCATTATCCAGGACAGGATACGCATGGGTATATTTAATGGGTTTTACTAAGTATCAGCAAATTATGGGTGTAGCTGTGAAGAAGTGAAACAGAAGCTGAAAAAAATCCGCCTTCTACAACATTACAGTAATCCATAGCATACTTCCACCAAGTCCACCAAGAACTTGCAAACTGAAGCTTTGGGAATGGCCCTCACACTCCCCAGAACTGGTGGAATTTCCTAAAACGAGAATAGAAAGATTTCTAGTTGGCTAACAACACATATCTCCAAACTGTGACATCAAAGGGGGTTACAAAGTACTGAGTTAATCAAATATGAAGTAATGCGTTGTAGTACACTGACATTTGACCCACAAGTATACATAGTGATCCAGACTGCTGTGATTCATGAAATCGTTCATAAAAACAGATCGTTCATAAAAACAGATCTCTTTAAATATCTATTTAAAGTGATTGTAAAAATATCTGTTTGATTCGGTTGTCTGTTTGGTCGTAGATAAGCTTCGCCCCGAGCTGAAGGCAGTCAGTAGCGCTGCACGTGTTGAGAGTTCAGTGAGATCGTGTGTAGCTGAGGAGCTGAAGGGGGCGGGATCAGGTTACATCCTGCAGATTTAGCAGCAGCAGAAAGTTGGTGAACTCTGACCTACTTCTGCTGCAGCAGAGCTTCAGTTAAATTGATCATATAAATGAATAATGATAAACTAACAATGCATCATGTTTTGTTTTATTTTTCAAGCAGTTTTTTTATTTGAATATTGTAAACAGCAGAGTAAATATCCATGTCAGGCTAAAAAAAAAAAAAAAAAATTGAAAACTGCTGGTCCTTGGCAATTAAAGTTTAGGCAATCCTAATTGGTAGAAAAACAATAAATTATATGGCTACCAAAGGCATATATATTTTTATAGTAATAAGCCACAGAATTAATGAATCACCATGATAGGAGGTGTACATTTAAATACATTTCTTGTCAAAAAATCAAACTTCCTGCACACAGATTGCATTTTCATGGCCCACTCACGTATATTTTAACCTATTAAAAATGTTTAGTGTTTTTAGTGACCTATTTCAGATAAACACATTATGAATGGCTGCTAAATTAATACAGCATGAGTTTAGGGAGAGGGAGAGGGTGTGGGCGAGTGAGCATCGAGAGTAGCACTTGCATAAAGTTAGATAGGTAATACGCATAATCAGCAAAGATTCTCTACCTCTAATTAGTATTAGTATGGGGCGGCTGGTGGCCTAGTGGTCAGGGCGTTGCCCATGCAATCAGAAGGTCGTGGGTTCAAATCCCAGCACTGCTACTGTCACCACTGAGGTACCCTTAAGCAAGGTACCGTCCCCACACACTGCCCCCCCACACACTGCCCCCCCCCCCACTGCTCCCCGGGCGCCCCTCGTTGGTGGCAGCCCCCTTATGGGTTAAATTTCACACTGTTCACTCTGTGTGCTGTGGTGTGTTCACACATGATTAAAAGGGGCCACTTTACTTTATTTTTAGAAAGAATGCTTAGTTGCAGTTACAGTAGTCATTCATTTAATACTTACTAAACAGAATATTACTAAATATTTCAATAAGGAGCCTTGTGAGGAGGAAGCGAGACTCGCGGCGCAGATACCCTGATGTGTGCAGTTTTATTGTTGGCGAAGTGTTTTTGCCATCCTTGGGCTAAAAAACAGAAGTGGCTGTGTAAAAGATATTTTTCAAGTCTAGTTTGCATCTTTGTTTATTTTTGCCCATTTCTCACTCCTTTTTCCAATGATTGTTTTTTCCTGTCATAAAATACTTTTTTTGTTGTTTTATTTGTTGTAATTGTTATTGTTTGGCTAGAGTAGATAATGTGGTTTAAATTATTTTGTTATCGTGTTAATTGAAATTTTGAAACAATTTTTAATCCCTCAGATTGTACTGAATGTATTACAGTGGACAGTGTTGACAGAAATGTTTGTGTTTTGAAGTGAAGGGAAGTAGCGGCCAGGTTGCCATTGGTGCTGGTTTTGTTGTGTGAAGAGTGTGGTTTGAGTAAGGTTTTTTTTTTCTTAATTGTTCCTTGTAATACTGCAGCATATCCAACAGTTCATGTTTAGTTTGATCGTCAGCCATTTTCAGTAGTCATTTGAAGCTTCCACTACACAAAACTTGCATGCTATCGATAGAAAATATGAGGTGCAGAAATGTTGGAGCGCTTTGAATAGATGAAAGGGAAACCGGGAACAAAACACACCTCAACAAAGAAGCTGTTAACTCGCATTAAAGAGGAAGTGAGCAAAGATGTACCAGACTGCGAGAAACTTGGTGAACTTAGTGTCATTATTATCTACAAAACGAGGCACTTTATTGGATTTAGACAGAGACATTGAGGATTTTGAGTATGAAGGAGATTGGAGACTGCAAAGTTGTGCCTGGAGAGGGTGCAGCTAGACAGTATAGGATGGTGGTCTGTAGGATGATTCTGGAGGTCAAAAAGAGGAGGACAGTGAGGGCAGAGCCAAGGACCAGGTGGTGGAGGGTGAAGAAAGAGGACTGTAAGGTGTTCAGGGAGGAGTTAAGATAGGCATTGGGTGGCAGTGAAGATTTGCCAGATCGCTGGCCAGCTTCTGCAGAAGCAGTAAGGAAGACAGCTAGAAAGGTGCTAGGGGAGACATCTGGGAGAGTGTGTTGAAATGGAAGAATGGAAGATGGAAGGAGTACTTTGAGGGACTAATGAATGAGGAGAGTGAGCGAGAGAGAAGGCTGGGGCGTGTGGAGAGTGAATCAGAAAGTGCCGAGCATTAGCAAGAAGGAAGTAAGGACAGCTGTGAAGAGGATGAAGAATGGAAAGGCTGTTGGTCCAGATGTCGTACCTCTGGAGGCTTGGAGGTGTTTAGGAGAGATGGTGGTGGAGTTTTTGACCAAATTGTTTAATGGAATCTTGGAGAGTGAGAGAATGCCTGAGGAGTGGAGAAGAAGTGTACT
>JBBPCZ010120686.1:0-10233 GCA_037974445.1 Brycinus macrolepidotus | reverse complement strand
AAAGGTGCGATTAATCGTGATTAATCGCGAGTTAACTATGGCAAACATGCGATTAATCGCGATTAAATATTTTAATCGACTGACAGCCCTAGTTTATATTGAACAAAATTCAGGCTGCCGCTTCTGCTGTTTTTAGATTTGTCCATTTTTACAGACTGCAGTATGTCACACAGTGTCAGAAACCATTAAAGTTTGTGATGGGGTGAATGTGTGATGTGTGTGAGGAATTAGGCATGCAGTTTTTGCAATTTCTTCTAACTGGTGGGGTAAAAGCTTCAACTGAGTATTAGCCACACTTGACCTTGTGACTTCAGGACAAATCTAAGTAAATTTCAGACACTAAATGTGTCCTGACTGATTGATTTTATTGGAGTAAAGGGGAATGCCTGTGTGAAATACTATTTTCACCAAACTGTCATTTTAATTTTTGGCCCAGTGTATATGTGTGTGTGTGTGTGTGTGTGTGTGTGTGTAGGTATGGGTGTGGGTGTGTGGGTGAAATAGGTGCTCAGTGGCAAAGGGAAAAGTGTGTCAGCATAATGTGCTCCCTTAGAGAAAGTCTGACTGTACCTTATCCTCACCAGACCTGACTCTTTTGCCCGCTGTCCCTTTCTCTCTCTTTCTCTCTCTCTCTCTCTCTCTTTCTCTCTCTCTCTCTGTTCCTTTATCTCTTCCCATGTGTCCCCTGGCTATCCATGTAGAGACAGTCATTTACACACGCACACACACACACACACACACACGTTTCATCTCATTCCTTCTCTTTTTTCTGCTGCAGACCTCTCAGGAGTTTCTGGCCCAGCTGATGTCTAAACTGGGCGGTAAGAACTCGGAGGAGACGGGGGGCTTTCAGGAGGCTCCACTGGCCTACGACGCGGTGTGGGCTTTGGCTTTGGCCCTCAACAAAACTGTGGGGCCCCTGAAGGCTAAGGGCCGCCGGCTGGAGGACTTCAACTACAACAACAAAGACATCACTGCAGAAATCTACCGGGCCCTCAACACCAGCTCCTTCGAGGGGGTCTCTGTGAGTACTGTTGGTTAAAAGAGAGGAAGGATATTATTGTGATAGTTTCTCCCTTTGTGTCAAATGTAGTCGATCAGCCAAGGCATGTTCAGAGTCTGAAATTTAGTTTTCGTACTGGAGCTACAAGGCTAATGTACCAAGTAATGGAAGATAATGTACTATAATTAGCATTGTCAGTCTAAATGACCACACCGTGGGTGGAGATGCTCACTAATCTCAAATGGACTTTCTACAGAAGCAAGTCCATCAGAGACGACTGAACAGCTTGACACAGTTTGAGGCAAGTTTGTAATGCTATTCAGTGGAGAATAAGCTTCCATTACTTCAAGGTTCAAGGTTACTTATTGTCATCAGCAGCTGTGAACATGTACATAGTGTGATGAGACGTTTCTCCATGGGCCACGGTGCAACATATAGCAACATTCAATAAACTGCAAGTTACAACAGAAACAGTACAATAAATAGACACCACAACAGTGTAACAGTATAGTGTGAATGGGAGGGAAACCTTCCAGAGAGACTAGTATTTTACCATTAGTGGGATACTGCACCGGAGGCAGTTAGCAGCACTGAACAAAGTGCAAGGAATAACAGAAACAATACAATAAATAGACAATACAGCAGTGTCACAGTACTGCGTGAATGGGATGTAAACCTTCCAGAGTGACAAGTATTTCAACATAGGTATGATTATTGCACAGGAGGCAGTTAGCAACATTGAACAAAGTGCAAGTTATGACAGAGACAATACAGCAGTATAACAGCAATGTAATATTGCAATCCAAGGTACATTAGCCCCATGGCTTCAGTGCGAGACTAAAGAAGTTAACTCCAGACCACAAACATGTCTTCGGTGATTGACCACATCTGGTGTGAAAGGAAGGTCTCGTAAAAATTGATAGTTTTTGTGTTGAAACAGGCTCATGCACAGATAGACTTTTGTCCTCCGCCTGAACAAGAGCCCTCTTGGCCTGTGTCTTGCAAGATTCATTGTTTATGAGCACCTCCTCTGGTACAGCGCCGACCCCCTATGGGGGTTTCGCTTTAGTCAGTTCCGACCTGTCATGAATACACACATCACCACAGCGCTGGAAATCCTGTCAGTAATGCACTGATAGCATCTCTCTTCGGAAAGTGTAATCTGGATGAGTGAGGGGAAACAAGTGTTCAGGCACTTTTGTTTGTGTTATTTAATCAGCATTCAATTCACGTTTCCACTTCAAATTTGCTCTCAAAATGTCTTTGACTTGGTACGTATGAATATGAACAAAAACGTATGCGGTCATAAGCATTAAATTGCGTATAAAATGAAATTGACAGGAACAAAGCTAGTCATACCATATAACATTTATAACATTAGTACTTTGTTGCAAAAGCGCTTGGCAATTACAACTCTGAGTCATCTTCTTTAAGAAATAATTAGCTTTTTGTTCAGTTCCTCAAGGTAATGAGGGTCCCTCTTATGGACTCCCAAGTTAATTTTTCTTTAATAGGGCCTGGGATCACTGTCTTGTTGAAACATCAATCCACCCTCATCTTTCTAGGCTGATGAGATAAAATTCTCCTGGTACAGCTATCATTCATGTTTCCTTCAATAGTGTGTGATGCCATAGTATTATTTGCAGAGAACCAGCTCCATATCATGATGCTTCCACCTTCGTACTGCTCTGAGGGTTTCCCTTTATTCTCTGTGTAACTGCTCTTCACGATGCTATTCAGGTTGTCCTGCAGCCCTTTTCGAAGATCTGCTGGCTTCTCTCTTACCTTCCTTATCATCAGTTTGAGAAACAATTGCTGGGGGTGGTTAGTTGTGATTCCATGAACTTTCCAGTACGTTATTGAACTAGTTTTGACAGGGATGTTTAAGGTCTTTGCTGGGGTTCTGTAACTTTTTCCTTTTGACTGTGGTTTAATAATGTTGTTCCTGAGAAGTTCACCGTGAGAACATGTTTTTGCAGCATTATCAATTATGTACCTGCATACGTAATACGTAATACATATCTTAATACTTTATTGCTCATCAATTTCATTTATTAAATGTCTATTCTTATGAATTTATGCTCTTTTGTTCATAGTTATAATTACAAACTAAAAAAAGTCAAGCTGTAAATTTGATGTGAATATATATGCGCTGGAAAAATATCAAATAACAAAAACAAAAGTGTATGAATACTTGTTTCCCCTGCAAGGGGAATACCCACGATTACAATGTGGTTATTTTGAACAACCAAACATAATGCTGTCATTAAGGGATGCTAACATAATGCTGTCATTAAGGGATGTATCCCTGGATCCAGAGGTTATTGTTGTCTCTCTTGATAAGGATGCCTGCAATTTACTGTGGATTCATTTAAGTTTAATCCACATTCAGGTTGCCCTTTTTTATCCTAAAATCTCTGTGCATGGGGCTGCTCTAAAGGGTGATATTGCATGAGGGAATGAGACGGGCTCTTCTCCGATTGGGTTTTTTTTATGGTGCCGATGTATTTTTCATCCTGGAATGTCAGGCTGCTTCGAGGCAGCGAGCAGAGAGATATGCTAAGGAGACATGTGAAAAAAAGTGATGGTGGGGAAAAAAGTGAGCTTCCCTGAAGTAAAGGTGTAAAAATGTCTGTCTTTGTGTCTGTTTCAGGGCCACGTGGTGTTTGACGCTCAGGGCTCCAGGATGGCCTGGACTTTGATTGAGCAACTGCAAGGCAAGTGAAGTCCTCCAGACTGCACAGTTATGACAGGAACGGCGTGGGCGTTCGTTGCGCTGATTTACGACGGCGAAAAACCGATAGAGCCTATGATTTTGTCGGACAGCGTAATTGCTTATGACTTGTCAAAGCAGCGACAGGCTCTTCTCAGTTTGAACGTCGGCTCGTTCGCTCGGTGCATCTGTTTGAATCGCTCGAAGTTGAGTCAACAGGTAAACCCCCCACCACTGACAGAATTAATGGGGGTCTTTTGTGATTAGCTAATTGCGGGGTGCAGAATTATGATGATTTATACGCGAACGGCCCCCCATTTGCAGCACTTAGCCGATGTAAACAGTCGTCCCTTGCTTTGAGCCAACGGTGCCAAACCGAGTGTGAAGACGGCGCGTCTAAAAGGGCTTTTAACGAGCGGCAGCTGCAGGTAAAGTGGCGCGTCCGGATGGCGGCGGCGGCTGATCAGTATGCTCGGCTGCTCGTGAACGTGGAGATGATTTATGAGGCTGCTATCAGCCTACAGGTGCCAGGTGAAACACCCCAACGCTGAGTTTTCATGCTCAGATGAGCCCGAAGAAAATAAGAGTTCTGTCTGCTTTTTTTTTCACTTTTCGTTCACTTTCTTGTAAAAAAGCGACAGAAACGTTGGAGGGTTTCAAGAAGAAGGTGCTTTCATGTTCCTGCCAAATTACCTTTTTTGAAGTGAGGTATTATTTTTCTTTTTTTCTTTTCTTTTTTTTAAATTTAAGTCTTGCAGCTTCAATCCAAGTGGTGTTTTAGAGCTCGGGGAAGGAATGCAGCTGTGTTTTTTTTTTTCAATGCGAGGGCAGAAGGCCAATACTTCACATGCTATTAGTCGTAAGAATTCCCACCTTTTTTCATACAGAGCAGCGCTTTGTTTCATCCTGCCGGAATTATTGCTCTCGCCCTCTTATACCTCCCTCATTACTTTGGACGACGTCCGTGTGATTGTTTCTTCTAAAGCCTGGTCCTGCTTACGCTTGTTACCATGGTGACGCAGTTGCAGGACATGCAAATGTCTGAACAGGGCGGTTAATGTGGCCTCCTGGCCTTTGTCTCTGAAGTGTGGTCTGCCGGCTTTAATTGAACGTCCTCTCTGAACAGGTGCTATTTTTGAACTGTTAGGCGTCATTAGAATAACATTTTGCATAACTTTTTTCTTTTGCAGTTCCATTAGTTCTCGAGATTAACTGGGTAAGGATGAGGTACATACCACAAAGTACTGGATCATTATTTTAGTTAACATGGTGAGTCGACCAAACCTTCTACGTATTAGAAGGTCCTCTAATGTATTAAAGGGTCCAAATCATGGAAAACCGGGTCTAACTTCTTTGTTTATCAATGAAAAATGTTGATGGAATAGAACTTAGCATTTACACCAGTCATGCAGATTTAGCCTAAAAAACAAAACATTTTGAATTCACTGATTTGTGATGTCACAAAAACCACCTATTCAACCTAAAGCAGTTTAGCCCCACCCAGTCACGCTGAAGTTATAAGGAGGGTTTCAGCCTGAACTGTTTTTTTGAATGAGGGACAACACAGGGCAGAAAATCTGAAGTTTATTCAGAATCAGAGTTCATTTCCATATGTAAGTCTTAAAGGCATCATAAAAAAAAACAGTCTGCTTCATTCTCAGGGATAAAAAGAAATGGCTGTTAAAATGAATTATGACTCTTTTGGGAGTCATATTAAGTGGAAGAAAAAATGTAAAATATGGACCCTTTAGCTGTGTATATATGTGGTACAATTCCCAAAGAGCTGCACAGTTATTTTGGAGACAATGATATTAAGCAACCAGGCAGTTAAATTAAATTACTCTTAAAAGGTGTAACAAGTTCTAGCTATGAATATGGAATATTTCCATAAACCACAGGATGTAGGATTATGGATATATTCCATATTCAAAGCTGTAGCACCCAAAATATGATGCTTAGTGATCGTTAACTCGGTAAATCCAAAACAAAATTGTATCAGTCATTAAATCTATTAAACCCACACACTTCCCCCATCATCAAATTCTTCCAGCACCCCTGTGTGAAAATCAGTTCCGTGGCTAAGAATTTCATGAATGGACAATTATCTGGAGTAAGACAGCGATAAGTCCAAACGTGCCTCCACTTAATTTCTTATTTATAAGTTATAAGATGTGAAATGTTGCTACAAAAACACTGAAGGCATGAGTTTTATATAGTGTGTATCTGTCTATTTCCTATAACTGAAACTAAATCTGAGCTATAAAAGAAAGTAGTGATTCTTACTATGGTTTTACTGGGTCAGTACCATTTATTTAAAGGGCCCACATCCCACATTTTCCTTGTATTTTATTTTTTCACCCTTATAAAAATGTGTGTGACAAAAAAATGTATTTCATTTTTCCATGATAACTTCTTTATCCCTTTAGAATTTAACAGTCTGTTTTTTGTTTTGATTCTATTCCTGAAGTTCTGATTGGCCGCCTTTTACGAAAAGCAGTCTGGGCTGAAACTCTTTCAGTAATGTCAGTGTGATATCTCCATCATCTCCATAGTAATAATCTAGTAATTAAGTTACTTTTTTCACACTTACCTATTAAATACATAGACCTTAAAGGACTGTTTATATCTCAAAACTACCAAATTATGCTGAATGAAAAAAATGGGTGGAATTACTCTCTAAGTACCCAACTTAAGTAAAGTAGCAAAGCAAAATCACTTGGCTAGCCAAGCATCTGTGCTCTCTGTAGTTACCAGGCCGAGCGCTAAACAACTGAGACTGAGAACACATGTGAGGATCAAATGATCCCGTCAGAGACATGCTTTTATATATTCGAATTTTATCATCACTACAATAACGGCTTTGTTGCCCATCACACTTTTTGTGTGGCCCCTAATGAGCAGCCTGCAGTCGTGAGCGGGCTGAAGCTCTGCCACCTCGTACTGGCTGCGTCTTCTTTGGTGCCGCCGTTGGCGTCCATGGCCCTTTTTTTTTGATCAGCGCTCCTGTGTTCTCCTGTTCAAGCTGTGCCCGCGTGCCCGCCTCTTTTTCTGGCACCTTTAAAAAGGAGGTTTGTTTTTATCTGGAGTGTTTTTTTTTCACCCTCCTGTTTTGCGGCGCCCAGAAAAGGAGATCGCTGCTTCTGATGGGTCATTAGTTTGAGGCTAATTGGAACAAGGCATGGCTCCACTGACAATGAGACGATGAGCATACAGGCTGGCCTGTGATCGTTCTCGCTCTGTAGTAGAGCACAGATTTATGAGTCACAGCGCAGAACTGCGGATACCGGCCAAGAAAATCCCGTCTGACACAGCCGGGAGGGTGGCATGTAAAGCAGGGATCCAGCTCTGGTCCTGGGGGTTTCAGTCCATCACAGTTTGGTGTTTTTCCTGCTCAAACACACCTGATTAACTTTATCAGTTAATTTCAAGGTTATTAGATGTGTTTGATTGGGCAGCCTCACAGGACCGGAACAAATGCACGCTCGTCGCAAACGTGAAATTAGACGTGCTCTGCAGAATCCCATCGCCCCCCAATGAGAAGCTGTGGAGTTGTTTTTTTATGAAAATACAGTATCCGCGTATTATTCGATTAACTTTAAAAGAGGCTTTGTGTGGCCCATTGTATTTTTACTCTCATCATTGCTGTCCGAGTCGCTTGACATTTCTTGATTTAGATTAAAGCAGATTATTATTATCATCATACTGTTTTTTGCCATAATGTGACAAGTACACATAAAAGGGCAACACACTGATGTAAATGTAGTGCAGCTTCGTTGGTATGGTATTCCAGGTGGTTGCTAGGAATTCCTTACAGTGTCACTTTTCACATGTTGAAAAAATAAACAGTCTAGATTTATGCAGCCTGCTTTGACAAAATGTTGTGGGCTACAGCTTCTCATTAGTTTGAATGATATTCTTGCTAGTGTTCTGTTGTGCTGCTCCAACTGAACAACAGTTGCTATGAGAGAACACATTTGCAGGTGAGGGTAGTTTAGTTGTTCTAAAGCCTTAGAAAATCTTGCTGCTCTCTCTGTCTCTCTCTCTCTCTCTCTCTCAGCTGTGTAAAATCAGAGTTTTAATGATTTAAGGGGGAGACTGTAAGTGGAAGGCTCACCTCTCTGTCTCAGAGGCTCAGGAGATATCCAGTAGAGGATTCCACACACCTACAGTGCATTTGTTTCTCCATTTAACTTATATGCCTCCTTGGTCGTAAGACTGATGCTGTGTTTTGTGGTTTTTCTGATTGATTTCTGGGCTGGCTCTACTTTTTTAATTCCTAAGCCAAGGTCTCAGAGATTCTGAAAATTAATTTAAAACACTCTAAAAGTGTTTGGTTTCGTAGTAGGAGAGGCAAAGTCAGCAGTTTGGAAATGAAGGCTGATGTCAGGATGGGATATAGATATCACAAAACTGTTCCAGGCTCTTGCAGAATCAAGGATTAGAGCTGATTTTGTTTTCTAGAAAAGCACTTTTGATCTTTCAGGTTTTGAAAAAAAGAGAGGTGCTTTAAATAAAGGCTTTTTTTCTGTTATTGTTGTTTAATTGGTAACTTTCACTTTTGGATTCCTGGAAACCTGTTTTCAAGTCAAGTCAAGTAGTTTTTTTGTCATTTCAGCCATATATACAGTACAAATGAATCATTGTTCCTCCACATAGTGAGAAGAGAGCAAGAGAGAGAGAGCAAGAAAAACAAAATGACAGGACAAGACAATCGTTTGAATAAAAACGGTTTTATAACAGATACTGTATTCTAGCAGTGGAGTCATTAGGTGTGCAAAAATGTAATAAATTTGTCAAGCAATAGCAGCAGCAGGATAGAGGATGTACAGTGTTTAATAAATAGATGGGTAGTTACAGTGCCAGTTGTGGCAAAAGTGTAAGGCAGAACAGTCCAGTGTGCATATGAATTGTGTAAGGAGAGGAAGAAGTTCAATTCGGGGTTTTGTTTGTGTGTGTGTGGGGGGGGGTACGTTTTATGATTCAGTTCAGTTCTGATTGTGGAGTCTGATGGCCTGAGGGAAGAAACTGTTTTGCGTCCTGGCAGTGGAGGCTTGTATGCTACAGAACCTTTGGCCAGATGGCAGGAAGAGGGTGTGTGAGGGATGTGTGAAGGAGAAGAGAGTGTGTGAGGGGTGTGTGGGGAAGAAGAGGTTGTGTGAGGGGTGTGTAGTGGAGAAGAGGCTGTGTGAGGGGTGTGTGGGGGGTTTAAGTGAGTGTGTGAGGGGTGTGTGAGGTATGTGTGAAGGGAGAAGAGGGTGAGTGAGGGGTGTGAGGAGAAGAGGGTGTGTGAGAGGTGTGTAGTGGAGAAGAGGGTGAGTGAGGTGTGTGAGGAGAAGAGGGTGTGTGAGGGGTGTGTGGGGTGCTGGTGGCTTTGCGGAGGCAGTTTGTGGTGTAAATGTCCATGACGAGGAGGAGAGAGACCCTGATGATTCTCCTCACTATCCTCTGTAGGGTTTTGTGATCCAGAAAGGAAGAATTCCCACACCTAGCTGTGATGCAGCTACAGAGAATGCACTCTATAGTTCTTCTGTTAAACATGGTGAGGATTGGGGGGGCGGGTGCTCCTCAGTCTCCGCAGGAAGTGGAGACGCTGCGAGGAACTTGGTGCTCTGGATGATCTTTTTTAAAAAACGTTTAAAATGGTGCTTAAGTAAACAGCTTTTGAAATCAGACTCTCTCTCTCTCTCTCTCTCTCTCTCTCTCTGTTATTTTATCTTTTTCATTCTTGTCTATTTTTCTTCTCCCGTCTTCTCTCTCTCTCCCTCTCATATATTTTCACAAACACTACACTCACCTACACACCACACACACACACACAGACACACAAACACCTACACACACACACACTACTCTCACCTACACACCACACACACACACACTCACAAACACCTACACACCACACACACACACAAGCACACACACACCTACACACCTACACACCTACACACACACCCCCACACACACACACGCACACAAATCCCAGGGGGGAGGCTGAAACCAAGTGTAGTAATTATGCTTAATGATCACCTGATAATTATAATTGTTCTCACTTAAGCTAATTTCTTGTTGTGTGTGGGGGCGGAGGCCTCTGGAGCCCTGTAAAGACCCGAACGCCCATAAATGTGTTTTAGAGTGTTTGTGTGTGTGTGTGTGTGTGTGTGTGTGTGAGTGTGTGTCTGTGGTGTTTCTGCCTGTTGACTCATGTCCCTTTTTTAAGTCTGATTAAATGAAATGAAGATAAATTCCTCTGTCAGGCCGCCGTCTCTGCAGCGCCGCTGTTGCAGTGTTTTACTGAGTTACTGTGTTTATAGCTGAGTTAAGGGAAAAGCAGCAGCGTGCGGTGAGGGTTTGCCGTGTGTGAGGGGCTGATGTGTGTGTGAGGGGCTGATGTGTGTGTGCGGGGTTGATGTGTGTGTGCGGGGCTGATGTGTGTGCGGGGCTGATGTGTGTGAGGGGCTGATGTGTGTGAGGGGCTGATGTGTGTGAGGGGTTGATGTGTGTGCAGGGCTGATGTGTG
>JBBPCZ010120685.1:0-10234 GCA_037974445.1 Brycinus macrolepidotus | reverse complement strand
CCACACTCACACACACCCCTTCCACCCACCCCCACACTCACACACACCCCTTCCACACACCCCACACTCACACACACACCCCTTTCACCCTTTTGTCATTACATTTTCTGAAGTAAAATAACATCACAATTAACTAAAACAGCCTTAATAACAACTGAAGCTGGAATAAGCCTTTATACCTCACACACACCTGGGCTCACACCACATGTTTTTTCTGCTTGTTTTTATGATCAGAAATAAAAATACATTGCGTTATTTTGACTTTTAAACAACATTTTTTTAATAATCATTGCCACTTCAAGTTCCAAATACTGCAAAGTTCATATTTTTTTAAAGTTTGAGATCTCTGATTCTACACGACGTACGATCATGAAACAAAGCTTCCTGTGACGTTTGAAGCTCCACTGTCAGTGTGGAGACATGGAGCCTCCAAGGAAGTACTTTTGTATGAGACCATTCAGGTGATAATGGATAGGGTATTTAAAAAAGGTACTGAACTGTTGCTATTGTGGTACTTCTCGTCATTTGTGTTGTACCTCTCTTGGGTTGTGCCCTCAAAGGTTCAACTTCAGTACCTTCGGTTAGGAAAAAATAATTCCACTATTTTCCACTGCAGGTGTATTTTATTAAGTTGCAGTGACTCCAGGCCTTCTTTTCTTCTCTTCCACTTTCATTTCATCATTAGGTTATGAAAAGGTACAAAAGTTCCTCTTTTCCCCTGGGGCAAAACATGTTTGAGGTACAAAACTGGACCTCAGTAGACCATGTTATACCATTGAGGGTACATTTACATTGTTTGTCCCACCATGAACAAAAAGCGTACCTTGTTTTATGACAGTGAGGAATGAAAAAATGTACTTGATTAAATTAGTGCCCCAGTCCACATGAGCAATCATGCTTGAGCAATTTCAACTTTCAGTTTACTTAACTTTTGACATCTGGAAGATATTTTATTCATGCGGAAATTATGTCAACGAGTAAATTGAGTGCATTTCTCTTCATCAGGATAGTACCGGCCCCAGTCTAATCCTTAACCTCAGGAAGCCAGGTTTCCAGCAGGAGGTGCTGGGACTGCCGCTGCACTTGTTTATGCAACACAGGTGAAACGAATTTAGTCCAGGTGATGTTGGTGTACATGTGGTTCACCTGCGCTGCCGATCCTCCGAGTCTCTGCTGATGTGAGTCGACTCATTACTTACTGTCTGTAGGAGGGTGAGAAATGGCTGCAGCAGATGTTCCAGCGGTGCCGTGTTGTTGGTTAAGCCTAATGTCATCAGAGAAATGGGCAGATGTTGAGGATATCTGTGCTGAACTGCCATGCACACTTCGCTCCTTGCCTTCTCTTTTCGCTTTTTTACGACCCACCGCCAGCTGCTTATGGAATAAGTTATGGATGAAGAACATTTCTTTAAAAAAAAAACTGATAATAATAAACTACAGTCGTTTAAATTCACATCAATATTTCATTCACAGTAGAGGCTCTTTTACATAAACTGTCCTATACGTAAGGCGCTGCATTATTCATGTACGGGATGGTGTTGGGTTTAATCTATTCTGTGTGGTGAGATGTTAATTGCCAAATTGGTTTGAGCAGGAACTCCTGTGATTATCTTTTGCGGGCCCATCCATCTTTTACTTCATGCTGAATCAGCTAATTCCATCCAGGTGTGTGTTGGGGGGGTGTATTGATGAGTGATGTCTAATTGCTAAATAATTGACTGAGTTCAGTCGGCTGTGCCGCGAAGACGAGCTGTACGGCTTGTGAAGCTCTAGTTGATGCTGCCGGAGCTTGTAGGTTTGGGGAAGCATGAGAATTATTCATCCTGCCTAGTCTGTCACTGGAGTCTCCTGGAATTGTTGTGAAACTTGGCATGTTTGTAGCCCCACATGGTTAAAATAGAGTAAAAAGTTTGTGTCCCAAGTGGGCATGTCCCTTTGCACTAGCGCCCCCTAACGTGAGGTAGGTACAAAGTACGGCTCAATGTACTTTTTGGCCAATAGCTCAACTGTTTTGCCAAAAATTACAAAATCTGTTCAGGAAGTTGTCTTGTTATGACTAATTTGTGGTCTAGCTCCACCTAATGAATGCATCAATGCAATAATCTAATGTTTCACTAGGCAATATCTTGTGATGCAAAGGTTCAAAGTTCACAAAATTTGTCACACTGCACCACTACTACGTTCTTTGGATGCACACCAAATGTTGTGAAATGTCATCTATAGGGGGCGCTGCAATTGCCACATTTCAATCCCTCAATTACAGCTCAAGCTAAAATTTTGACATTTGGTGTGTTTACGCTTTTGTTTACATCGCCTACAGTTCCATTTGACTCTCTCAACAAAATGGATGCTAATGTCTTATCAAATTTCAGCAGCTGGTATATGTCTGTGTGAATTTCCAATCCTAATGACATTCAAAATTGCTTTTGTTTTTAAATTCTTATTTAACTTTTACACAATTCAAAGTCTTTAACAAGCAGTCAAATCATTCAACTTCATGCTGCTTGGGTCAGTTCTCATATGGATCCACTTGGACCCCATTGATTACTGCTTATTCTCGTAACTTCTGTGGTGGTCAAACTACACACCACAATATGGGATGTCTAGTTACTGTAATTTTTTGGTGCATTTAATTAATGCTATGTAATTATTCAAATCTAAGAACTTTTCACATTCTTACTCATGTAATGGGTTACCTTCTGCAATGGAAAATAAGAAGAGATACCATCAATATACTGTCAGTAACAGCATTTCTCATTCAAATTGTAAGTTGCTTTAGATAAAAGCATCTGCCAAATTAATGTAGTTTAAAGTCATGTAAACTCATCTAATTTAACCTGAAAGTTTATATTCTAGTTTATTTTTGTAATAAGTAAATATAATAACATAATGATTAATTTACTGATTATATTACCCAATCATTAATTGTTGCTCTAGTCTTGTTATCAAGCAACTTATATATATTTCTGTAAATACATGATCAGTTCGGTACTTATATGATGATTCCAATTGAGACTCCAATTCTAACTCTGCGAAATTGTACAGGTCATTTTTTTCTGTCTGTATAAAAAAAACGAACACTAGTGATGCTTGGGTCGACCTGCAGGACTCACGGGGTATGGGTCAAACCGTAGAACCCTCAGATAATGGGTCAACCCATGAGAACCACCGGTCCTACAGGTTGAAGTTCAGATCATTGTATTGGAAAATTCTGCGGGTGGGTCAAAAAGCAGCGTTTTGATTAAGTTGTACAGTAAGTAATTTACAGAAACATTGAGGGTCAGGGTCAGTGATTAAATATTTTTAGCTCTCATAACAGGATGAGTGTGTGTGGGTCATATAAAACCCTAACCCACACATTACCTCTGCACACAAAGCAATATCTTAACCTTCAGATAAATAATACATCTACTCATGAACACGGATTCGGTCTGGAATGAAAATTTAGACTCCCCAGAGTTTCCCCAGAATTTCTTCAGTCATTACGTTGAACCACAAGTCAGAAAAAGCTCATATAAAACATCAAGACTTTTCCAAAGAACTCGAAGGGTTAAAGTCACACCCTTCTGGTGTGACTGACAGCCGGAGGTAATCAAGTCCCTGATGTTCAAATATACAAGCTGAATGCCATCTGATCACAGGCATACAGCCCAGTAATTCCCCCCACTGCCTCCTTACGGCGATGATTCAGGCAGTCCAGCCTAATTCAGGACTTAATCCAGCAGCACTTTGGCCTTTTCATTTCCTCGATAAGCTGTATATCAACACGGATCAGGATGCCCATATGATTGCCCTTTGAGGACCATCTCTCCTTGTTTATTGGGCTGTTGTCTTCTTGTCTTCTTAGAGTGAGGAGCTGAAAATATGAGCTCATCAAACATAAGCTATGATTTACTTCATTTAACGAGGACCTGCAGGCACGTCTAGAGTTATTGCCGTTTGCTATACATTGAAATTATGTTGTATCATGATTTAAATCTAGTTTTAAAATTATACCATAGCTGTGATTACGTTCGCTTACAGGCCATTTAGTTGGAGGTTTTTCCCACTACATAAAGTACTGGAATCAGTAAAACTGGAAATGTGCCTTTTCCATTGGCCGTTGGTAGGGGCGGAGATACCTGGTGGCCAGAGCCCCCCAATTAAATCTTGGTTTCCCACTGGTTGTCACAGCCATTCAAAGAAAATTGCATAAATATGACTTCAAACCATCTCGAAATAATAAATATACTTATTTAAACACCTTGTACAGTCATTGGCCCAGCCAGGCAATGCAGGAAAGGACAGGTCTCTGATAGGCTACTTTTAACAATGGAAATGGCAGGAGAATCTGAAGTCATTGCACAGTGACAGCTGGTTAGCTTACGGCCATCTGTCAAAACCAACGTTGTGAGGACAATGTGGAGGATTCTTCTGGTTTTACCACTTATGATACTCCATTTAAATTCTTATGATACTTATGTTAACTACAAATTAGTGAAATATCATTGTACTATTAATGTTTTAGCTCGAGAGTGAGTGAACAAAGCCAGTCTGCTGGAAACATCTGAGCCGAGAGGCTAAGAACAGGAAAGATCAGGAGAGGGTCACGGCTAAAACATCTCTGCAGCCAAGCAGAAACAATAACTTTGAAGGGGTTCAAGAAGGTTCAAAATCTTCTTGGTGTTTTGACAGATATTCATTATTATTATATGCCAGTTGTAACAGGTGTGACCTTTTTACCTCCGTGTGTTTGAAGGAGGTGTGGTGTGGTCGCCTGACATCAGCTTACCTAAGCGAAGAGGAATGTTTATATCTCTAATTGACCAGAAGTCCATATTTGGTCATTAGAAATAAAATATGAGCATTCCCAGAAAGGTCTGAGCCAGCGAGGGATGATCAGCCTTATATTAATCTGTGTTAGAATTTCTAGCTTTGGGGGTCTGGGGTCTGGGCTCTGGGACCCCACCCTCCCTCATTTCTCCCCAGTCTCCCTGACCAGATGAGCTGAAGCTCATTATTTACAGTTTACTGAACCTGAGGTGGAACAGGAGAATTTCCAGCACAATAACTCGAGCTAGCCACTGTAATGATACCTGAAACATCAATGTTCTCTAAAGTCATTTCCAAAAGTGACTGGAGGTGTCTGAAGGTGTCATGACTCTATGGGATGCCGGGGGTCGCCATACTTACAAGGCTGAATTGCTGAACAAGTTCTAATTCAGGTGCTAAGAACTCAAGGGCCTCCTCTGCTATACAAATACTTTACTCTTCCAGGTGAGGATAAAGTCCCCAAGCACAATTACAACCAATAAGAGCTCCAGAAAGTCAACCAGGGTGAAATGTTGATGTCAGATTATATTTGTAGAATTATTATTTTGCAAAGAGCTCACTAAGGCAAGCTGGTTTGGAAGGTAATGCCAGCATCATTAGCATTTATGCTAGCTTCCACAGTTTTTCTCTTATCTCGGGCCTGACAGAGCCAAAATAACGGATAAGACTTAAGATAATATTCATGACATTAACTGTCAACCACTACACTGAAAATGCAGGTGTTTCTAATAAAGTGGCCAGTGAGTTGAAGTACAAGGTGTTTCCAATAAAGTGGCCAGCAAATGTATGCACTCAGTGTTACAACTACTGTGTATTTATGAATTATATTCAGAGAACGTTTTAGTGAACCTGCTCATACTGACACACTCAGTATGTAGAAGTTGTTGCATATCTGCTTGGCAACGAGTCTGTGCAATATGTTAGGTTGATGTTTTATGCCAGATATTATTTATATCAGAGTCATATGTGTTTAGTAAACATGTTGTACCTGATGCCTGTTTGTGTTTACACACCACGGCACGCCCACACACAACACCTTGATGTCGCCTCCGTATGTCGATGTTCTGTACGCGGCGCATCAACACACGTTCTCACACTGTCGTCACCTGTTTACAGCACTGTCCTTCCTCCCGCACGCTCGTGCCTCACCCTAAAAGTGTTTATGTTTCCACGCACACAGTCCAAACCCGCCGGCAGACGGCTGAATAATTAAACGCAGGGATGAGAGCTAGCATATGCTGTTTGTTTGTTTCGGGCCTGTCTCAATGCTAAACAGCCAGAATGCTTGAGCCACCGATGAATATTAACAATAGGTCCAGAAATGTGAAGCATCCGGGCTTGTTTGACATGTAAACACACCCATATGAGTTTGAATTTGTGCTGCCTGGCTCAGTAAATACATAAACTTTCATTTGAAGTTTTATTTTTTACATTTTTTTAACACTGACAACTTCTGTCCATGTCATACACCATAGACAGAAGTGTATGACATGGACAGGTCAACATAACATTGTACGATTATAACTTATAATAATTCAATACATTAACAGAACAATAATCCATGTTTCACGTTTGTTAACTTGCTATTTGAAGTTTAATAAACTCAAAATTTCAATTTGGCCAAGATTACTTACAATAACTCCATCTATCCATTGTAGAATTACATAAGATGATACCTGAAACATTAATGGTCTCTAAAGTCAAATGCTTTACTCTTCCAGGTGAGGATAAAGTCCCCAAGCAAAATTAAAACCAGTAAGATCTCCAGACGACTAACATGGCATGTTGATGTCAGGTTTTCTTTGTAGAATTGTTACTTTGCAACTCAAAATTTTAACTTGATCAAGATTAAACCACAATAATTCCATCTAGCCAATGATAAAATCAGGTGAGTTGATGATACCTGAAACATTAAAGTTCTCTAAAGTCATACTTTGTCGTACTTACTTAAAGTTCATTTGTTGCAAAACATTTTAGTGTTATATGTGGAGCCTTTGACCTGATGGTCTGTAATCTGAAAAGTGTAATTGGTCTGTAGAAACAGCTTAACCTATTGCCCTGTGACTGGTTGGTAGTAATAATTGTAGCCCCACATCCGGTGCTGTTTTTTAACGAAAAAAATTAAGCAGATTCCCTCTATTGTGATAAACTGGTGTAATAGTAGTCCCACCTTTTGCACTGTCAGTGGTTGGTGGTTGTAGCAGCCCCCTAAATCTAAAGAAAGAAGCTTTGAAAGAGACCAACATTGAAAAGGGGAACATATCCACCTCTGTTGGACGCCGAATAGTGAGGGAGAATGAAAGAATATCACCATGGAGACAACTAAAAGTATTTAAGAGTCAGAGGTGTACAGAATTAACCACTACGCAGTAGAGTCCACAGTAGATCAGTGAGAGTAGCAGAGCTCCCTCCTCACCTATTTATTTCTATTGAAAAACAAACTAGGTATATAAATATAAATATATTTCTATGTTTTTGTTCCATAACATTAATTAAAGTTATGAATATTTAGCCCCAAAATTGGTTCCAGATGGTGGTCAAGCCAAGCCGTGGCAGGGCGATTCAGGCCACTCTTGCTGTGTATTTTCGAAGTGGCCCTTCAAACCATTAATAGTGTCGAGAAGAAAAAAGAGCTTACATTGCAAAACATTTTAACAAAGCAACCCCGGACTTGACCTACACAATCAGCGGCGCTCCCGATGAGAGAGAGTTTAAGTGAATTCTGCCCCCGAGTCCCTTTGTTATGGCTGCTAATCTCAGCGTGTTAATGTATGCATTTCATTTGCAACGTATCGCAGCACAGCACACACCACGGACGGCTGATAATGCATCAGCAATTTACCAGCATGCCAAGCAAACATGTCAAGAGCTTTTATTTCAGAGAGAGAGAGAGAGAGAGAAATGTTGTCTGGACAGGCTGTAAAGCTTCAACAGATCTGTACGATATGCCAGAGCTCAGCCATTAAGGGCTTTAAATGCCATAAGCGAGGCCTTGCGGTCAGGTAGGAAGCCCGTGTGGACCGAAGAAGACTAGAATATTATTTTCAGACTTTCTTTTCCTCTCGAGAAAACAGGCTGCTGCATTCTGAACTGGCTGGAGCACTTTTAGAGAGACAGCAGAGCAAACAGTCAGTAATATTACAGCAGTACAATCTTGTGAAGGCACAAACTAGTTTCTCACCCTCATGTGAGGTTAGTGTGGGTCTTATTTTGGAAATGTGATAAAAATGTAAAAAAAAGAAAAATCCAGTGTTACACGAAGGCCAATACCTTTTGACAGCACTGCGAATGCATTACGGTCAAGGACATTGACTCCAGTGCTTCAGTTCCATTAGCAGGTGGCAGTTTCGGCTCATCTAAGATTTTAAAGTCTGCCATTATGTGTAACTGTGTCATTGAATCCGCCTGGGATTACATGTATAACTTACCATTTTGTTTTGGGAATTTTGTGTCCTTGGGACTGAACGTAGGGGAGAACAGTAAGGGCCTTAAAACACCACACTCATCATTGTTCAGAAGATCTACCATATATGAAAACAAACTGGTTCCTTAAAATATTCTTTTATACATAAAATTAACACTGATTGTTTTTTGGTGTTCATTGGTTTGCCATGAGACTACGACTTGAATTGTACATTGCTTTGGATAAAAGTGTAAAAGAAAAATGAAATAACTGAATGAATGAAATGCATAAGGCCTCTAGATCATGTCAGAAGCTGAAAAGGCAGATAATGGATTGAATTTTGCTCTTAAGTTTTCTGCTTTATTACTGGAAATATACTGGGAACGTACTCCTACTACAGGCTAGGGTTATCGGAGGATGGCTAATGTCCTCATTTATTAAAAAGTACCTACTATTCTCCAGGTTAGTAAAACGTGATCTAGAAGTAACAGGAGCCTGATGCGAGTTTGTTAGGGACATTTTCTAATAGTTTTCGTAATGGGATAGAATCCACATGTGATAGTTATCAGGTACAGGCAAATGAAGAAAGAGTCTAAAGAATGAGAGGGGAGGACAAATCATGCATGTTTACATCTCTTATTTAAACCAGAATATCTCATGGTTTTGTTGAGTTCCAAAAACGTTTCACCATCTCACCAGATGCTTCTATCAAGTTCAGTATATGGGCAGTGGAAGCTGATGCTCAATAAACTGGCACCAGATTTAGAACCAGATCGGATTTATTGGCAGGGCTCATGTGTGCAAAAGCCAATACATTATTGGAAAAGTTTCCTCCATTTTTGCCCTTGTTGCAGTTTCCTATCATTTTCTCAAGCCAGACTTTTCCTCTCCTCCTCAACTTTACCACTGACACTTTAAATTGGGTATTTGCTCTTTCCTTTAACCAGGTTTCATTTGAAACATTTCATAGCTTGTTAAAAACTTAATAGCTTGTTAAATATCAAACACTTCTCTGGTGATCCACATTATAATTATAAGTGTAATTATATTAGGGGGCTTTTTGTAGGTCGGTAGTGATGAATAAAAAAACGCGACGTTTTCTGGCTAATAAAGGAAATCAAATGGTGAACACACTGTAAACAAACATCTTTGGTCTTTGAAATGTGGCACATTGTTGTGTTTGTGATTCTTAGGAGGAGCTCTGGAAATTGGGGAAATTGGGCTGATTTAGAAACGAAGGAGCTAAGTACTAAGTACTTCACGTCTTGTTTAATGGGACTTGGCGAAGATGAATGTGAACGTACTGATAAAACACCATTCGATGGCTTCTAGTTTGAGTATCCAAAATTCCTGACAATACCAGTAAAGCTATGAAATAATGTTCCAGTGCGAAAACAATATCCAGTTTAGACAGCCACAGTGTTTGTGCAGAGAGTGGAACACCATCTCATCCGCTAGAAGAAATATGACAATATTAGCCCCAAATTAACTGTGTCAGCCTGAGCACTTGCACTGAAAGAGGTAACTAATGGTAGCCAAGCACGATAGCTATGGCTTGGCTAGCTAAACACAATATAATTTCAGTGGTATGGCAGGTTGGGGGCGGTAAACAGAGCTATGCTGAGAACTGTATATGTAAATGAAGGCTTAGAGCAGCACTGGAGAGAAGAGAAAGAGGCTGACAGGTTCACTGAAGCTGAAAAGCCTCCCCAGGTGCTGCCGCACATCTCCTGTGGTGACTTTTGAAATGAAAATGCACGAGGTGAGGGCTAATTGGACGGCAGAGCTCGCTCAAGCCTGCCTGGCTGTGAGAAACACTGAAAAACACTTTACCTTTTAAAACTGGAGAGTTACAGTACTGTGCAAAAGTCTTGAGTCTTGAAACCTTGTTGGCGCAAAAATACCATTTTATGTCTGTCTTATATTTGAAATATTGAGTAGTTTAAATGAAAGAAATGTGAACAAATGTTTTACTGTGACAGACTGCAAAGAGCCTAAAGATACAAGGAGCCTAGATAA
>JBBPCZ010120684.1:0-10235 GCA_037974445.1 Brycinus macrolepidotus | reverse complement strand
TTCTTAGGCAATATATATTCTCTCTCTCTCTCTCTCTCTCTCTCTCTCTCTCTCTCTCTCTCTCACCCACACATGCTCACACTAACACAATTTGTCATGCATGCGTAAATTCCTATGCTTACACACATTTATGCCCGCACTGTGTTTAGTGACCCAAATCCAGAGAAGCAACAAGCTATTCAGACATTTCAGACAATTCCAGGGAGGCATGATGCCCAATGTTGGAATGCTTTTTTAATTGAATTTCATGAAATGCATATAATTGTGAGCTAAAACCTGTACAATAGTTTTTGAGATAGAAAATATACAGTCATATGCAAAACAATACAAATGGCATGCCTTGTAAAATTCCTAATTAGAATTTTAATTTTAATTTCTACAGAGAACAGTTTAATATGGCATTTTACTGCAAATGTCTTTTAGTGCATAATTTCTATTTTATTTGCTATGTTTAACATTCTTCAAAAATAAAACCTTTAGTACATATGCTGCAACTTTTGCACAGACAATATTTTATGTTTTCTTTCCCCCAAATCTGTTCAATTCAGCAAATATTCAGTAATTGTTTTTAAAATATCCAGAAATGTGTTCTCTGTTGAGGATGTGCTCTTATTTATTTAGAACATCAACCAAACACGTCATTTTGTTATTTGGTGTACCCCATTTTTGTATGTGACTGTAGATATTCTTCTCATAAATTTATGTGTTGACATTTGAATGCATGTGAGCTTCAGAAGTGAAATGAACATTAACAGGACAAAAACCCTGACACATCTGGTTCAGTCAGTTTCCTAAGGCCATGTACAGCATCCAAACCATAAATACACACACAGAGAGGCAGGCAAGACATGTAAACACTCTCAGCTATTCCATGTGTATTGTATATAGAGGAGGCTCTAATAATATTGGTCATATTAGCCATGCGAGAATGCCATTGTTTCAGAGACGATGAGCAGGACACAGGTGACATGTAGTAATTTCTGTTTTTGTTAAAGTTATGTACCCATGCCCAGAGCCCATGTTTATGCCACAATAAGATACATTTGTCAGTTATGGTTGGTTAGTGATGGACAGTCCTGATATTTTTGGCACCCCGAGCGAAGATGGGTGACAAGGTCATGAAAAAAATATTTCAACTTATTTTAGAAAATGAAAACTTATCAACTTTTTAACAAAATCGCAGTATTATTATCACTCTTGCATTTGGTATTTTGTGCTATGCCAGCATAACAGCAAAATCTCTTCTCCTATAGTGACATGAGGGAATACAGAAAAAGCTATCTGAGACTCTCTCTCTACAAGTCAAAATCCTCCATGAACCTAGGTCTTCTGGCTTTAGCCAAACATCATTGTTTTTCCAAGGGGTCTAGGTCAGAGCCTGTGATGGCCATGTCAAAATCTTGATTCTGTTCTAACTGAATCATTTTTGTGTGTGTTTTTTGGATGATTCTCATGCTAGAACATATCCTAGTTTTAGCTTTTTGGCAAAGTCAGGCAGATTTTCTTTCTTGCTACTTCATGGAATCCATGTTGGCATTCAAACAAGGTTCACTGGGCCTTTGGAGGATGAGCAGACCCAAAATATTTTTGTAATTTAAGAAACTCACCTTGAGACCTTTGATTAAAAATCTCTTTTGCCTCGTCTGACTATAGAACCCAGTTCCAGTAAAAGTACCAGTACTGTCTTGTGAAGTCCAGTTGCTTGCATTTGTAGTTAGAAAAGGCCACTGTCTTCTATTCCAAATAATATGTTGGCAGGGAAGGGCCATAGTTTTGGAGACTTGATAACCCTAAAATGATACCATCTGCAACCAACTCCAATCATGAGTAAATTTTTCAGAATTTGAACCATCTTCATTACTTTACATGGGGGCAAAATAAACATGCGTCCTTCTCCAGGCAGGTTCACTACATCTCCACTCATTTTAAAGTTCTTCATACTAGTGTAGTATGTAATATGGGCCTTTTTAGGCATGTTGCTACTTTTTGGCAGCCTTTGTCTGAATTATGAAGGTCAACAAATATTCGTCTTTTTTCATGAGTGTTTGCTCTAATGTTCCCTATGTAAATAAGTCCATGTCACCTCATATTTATATCCCAGTAAAACAGTAAGTCATGAATAACTATTTATGAGTCCTTGAACACTCGGGTAGACCTAAAAAAGTGAAATATAAATAGGAGCAAGCATTATATTTTGTTCCTAAGAATTTTAAGGGGTGCTGATAACTGACAAAAAATAAAAACTGTTTTAAAAATTCTTAATAAGTTTTTGTTAGACTTTTCCAACATATTTTCAGTGTGATATTAAGCTAATAAACCACAAAAAATTTTTTTTACAGTTTGTATGACTAGCCATAAAGTGCATTTATGAAACTACTGCATTATACTGCTGCATTATACTGCTTCTTTCAATGCTATACTTCTATTATTAGGTAAATGGGTGAAATAGGGAAATCGCCCTGGTAGTATGTGTGTGCTGGAACAGATTTTACAGTGATCATCTACTCTGAGCCAGAACTGAGGTACCGTAGCGTTTTAAGCAGAATATTCAGAAAGTGACAGTGTCTGGATTTGGTTTATGGTACAGCTAGGGTATAAAAGTTCACTGAAATCCTTATACAGAGATAGAGTACTGTATTTTTACAAGCTAAATACAGAGGTAAATTGGGTTCACATTGGATCATCCATCCAAAACATGCATGTTTGAATGGATACAGATGAGGACCATTCATAAGACTCTTTTCTACTGCAAATGTAAAATTATGAGACTGGAGCATCTACAATCTCATAATCTGCCTCAACAGTGTCATACAGGTTGTTCAGCTGACTTGGATATTCCACCATAGTGAAGCCCCCACTGTCAGAGCCCTCTTCTCCTCTGGGTGTGTCCATCTGAGGCACAGCATACTCACTTGCCTCTTGCTGGGTGATTAGCTCATAGTCCAATGCTTCCCCTGCAGCCTCTTTAGGTGTAGATGGGCAAACACTGGTGACAAATACTTTTTCTTGTTTGACTTCCATTTCCTCATGTCCCTCCTCCTCTATCTCTGCTGGAAGAAGGGGAGTCAGGTCCAGGAAAGGTTTGTGACATGGTGTTATGGGTTTGACTGTTTGAGGAGGTTGGATCAAGAGATGTTCTTTAGGTGCTTTCACTCTCTTCATCTTTTCTGACTTGGTTGACTTGGCCAAAACCGTTTTGTCAGCATACTCAGCAATGGCCAATTTGCTGTCTACAGTTACCCAGCTTGTTTCCACTGATGGTGACTCCATGCTAACATCAAATGGTAAAAATGCCTCTGCAATTTCTATTTCCTCTTCTGATGGCAGAAAAACATTATCCTCTGCTTCTGTTGTCCTCCTGTCATCCTTTACAGCTTCGTCTTGAAAAACCACATGCCGCACATGCCGAGTCTTTGTCTCCTCTCTTGCTTCCTCTGGTTTCACACGATCTAGCTCAATAGGTTCACATGGGGATGAGTTAGCACTGTCCCTGAAGAAATCAGTAATTTCGTCTTTCTTGTCCTGTGCTCCAGCCTCATCCTTTGCATGCCGTGGAACACCAAATGCGTCCTCTGACCACATCCTCACTCTGACCGCTTTTCGGTCATCAGGTAATTGTAATACCTCAGTCACTGGAGTTTCATCTTTAAGCACAAACTTCTCCAGGTAGCCTCTGTCACCTAGATCAGACTCCTGACTGTGAAAGGACTTTTCTGAGGTCACACTCTCTGTGTCATCCTGCTTCTTCCTGGTTCCTACAGCATCTGCATACAGATCTGAGTACAAGAATGCCATGGCTTTTGGCTCCTCTAGCAGGTTAGGGTCTATGATTTTTGGAGGTCCTTCGGGGAGAAAAATCGGAGTGAGGATTGACTCCTGGCTACCAAACAAGGCAGATCCACTTTCCTTTAAGGGTGATTTGAGCAGATCACCTTCTATATTTTCATTATGCCTAGGCATGGTTTGCCTGTCTGGATCGCTTCCGCCACCATAAAATACCTCATCCACATGTTCACTGGCAATCTCCAGCCCTCTGAGTGATACTGAGTCAGTTGAAATTTCAACTTTTATTTTTGGAACAACAGCAAACTTGTCTTTACTCTCATCTGCTACCTGCTCAGTTGTGATCTCAGGCTCATGGGAACCTTCTGCTGTTGGAGCCCCTGCTGGTACCTGATGGTCCAAGAGTGTGAACTTCTCAAAGTAGTCTTCACTTGTGGCTCCTCTTTGTGATGGCTTGATTGGGGATAGCAGAGCTGGCTCTGGTACTGCCTGGACGATGACTTGAAGGTTCTCGGTTTGGGTCTCCCCAAATGATTCAGTTTCTTCAATGATGTCTTTGGATTTTATGACAGGTGCATCTTCGAGGTATGACAAGTTATCAACCAGCTCTTTGCTCTCCTCCTCATCCACTGTGAATATTTTTGGTGGCGCAATGATATCCAGGATCTCAGACCCTTCAGAGAGCAGCTGAAACAAGCGCTGGTTGCCCTCCTCCTTTGGGTCCTTCTTTTCATCTACCTCACTTTCTTCCTCCATTCTCATGTTGGGAAGGGAGACCTCCACCATGGCTGGCCTTTCAGGTTCTGCCAGTACTTCACTTGTTAATGCTGGTTCTTTTGTGACTTTCTCCTGCACTTTATTCCGCTTCTTCTTCCTCCTCTTGATCATGTGATCCTCATCCATTATAAAGACAATTTTGCCTGCTGTTTTGGAACTTGGAGTTTCCGAATTGGCCAGAACCAGGCTGTAGCAGGGTTCAGGTGGAGCAGAACCGACTTCCAAAGCCCAAGGGGTGGAGCAGCGGCTAGATGCTGTCTCCCAGACAATCCCGCTGTCCTCACTCTGCACTGTTACCATGGAGAAGTCCGGGTCCATCATCAGACAGTGCAGTTTAGGCTTCACTGCCTCATCTTGTACTATCTCTCTTAAACTGCAAGAAAACCATAAAGCTGCAATTACTGATATTGTCTTATGCATTGTCCTAGCAAAAATTCATACATGAATTCAGTTACTGCTGATCAAATGACTAATCTGACCATTGAACCCTACTAAAAAGTCAGATAAAATGAAAGAAGCTGCCAACCCTGTAATTTTTGCTTTAAACCTGGTTTACTTCACTTTATTCCATATGTTAATATTATCCAAATTATATCATTCAGATTGGCTGCTGGCTGGGCATTCTAACTCCATCATGGTAGCTTTTTTTGATCATAACTAAGAGATTATTTTGATCAAATAACATGAATGCACAAAATCAAGGAAGAGAAAGAAATAAGTAAACCACATAGATAAATTACATTTTTCATGAGATTGGAAATATCTACTGGAATTTGGATTTTATATGAACATTTGTAGCAAACAAACAAATACGTAAACGCCTGCATATGTGAAATTACACACACATTTCGATGTGTGGATATACTTTCAATATGATGTATGATTAATTGCACTAAATAACATAAAACTCCTAGGCAGATTGCACTAGTTAACAAATTAAAATGGGAAAACTGTACATTTGATCAAATTGCAAATCACCTGTTACTCAAATCTTCCACTTCGTCGTTAGTGCTCTGTGCTCCCTCCTCCAGCGCTGCATCTTGCAACACGGTCATCTGGTTATCCATGTCAATCTTTTCCATTATATCCATATTTTTGTTGCTGATTTTTTAGCACTAACTCCGACAGCACTTTGGAGACCAGCAAGTTGAGAGGTTCATGCCCATTGCAGCAGGGAGATCTTTCTCTTGCTCAGCATTATCTCTAAATAGCCAGATAGGCATCCCACATGCTCCCAGCTCACTAGCCGAGCCATCTGTAAAATGCAATGTGGCATGGTCAGTTTGTTATGGGACTTTGCTGATAATTCAGTGGTGTCATATCAGTGTACTTGCAATCACAACTCATTCTCGAAAAGCTGACATTTTATTTGATTGAAAGAACTGAAAGAATGCTACATAGCTACATCAACTCCCTTATGTCAGTCACAGATGCTGGACACTTTTTCAGCTCATGCCAAGGCTAAAAATACTTGCCTCTTAAGGGACCTCTCTCTGAGGTTTAAAAACACAGCCTTGCTTGACACACATCATAAAAACCAAAAACAAGAAGATTACGAAATGGTGTATGTTGTGTACCAGCCAATTTAAAATTCATTTGAAATGAGAAATAATCCATCAGTATTGTGAAATACTGGAATGTTCTTAAGACGTACATGACCACAAATGGCCACATTCCAACAGAGTGGTTTTCTGCCATGGTATGCTATTATTCAGAGACATATTAATTGCAAATTGAAAAATGAACTCCAGTCTGACAGGTATGTGCTATGACTGAGAGTTTTTGAAATCCAACTGCTGCAATAAATAACATGGTTTCTTTCAGTGTTTCATCACTTTCCCAGCCTCAAAATTTGATCAAAGCACCTACGATTGCTCTAAAATGCACTGCTGTTTAAAATGTGGGAATGTGCGGTCCTTACAGATGTAGCTATTACTATACAGTGCTTGAAAACTGTGTCTGTACTGTGTCAAAATTTAACCCCTTATATGGCAGACTTATTTAGTTACTAATCCTAAAGGTTAGAATAGAATAGCACAGTACCATGCAGTACAGTACAGTACAAAAAACACGGAAGTGCTATGAAATACCCACTGAATAATACATTGAGATGCATGCTATAAAACACTGTGAAACAATGTTACTTTCACTTAAGAATATTTCACATAAAATATATTGTGATGTGTCGTATAAAACACTATAAAACAATGTTGCTTTCATTTAAGACTGTTGCACATATGAGGTTAAGTAGACATATTTTATCATTCTGTTATGTGCCTTGCTGTCAGTCTGACTGTGACTGGAAAGAAACTGTTACAAAAATGTGCTTTGTGTGTGATGATACTGTCCCGTCTACAGTGTCTCAGGCTGTATGCTGAGTGTTTATACCTGAGCAGAAAGTGAGCTGGGTGGTTTGTGTTGTTGAGGATGCTCTGTGCTTTTTTGCTACAGCGTTGTGTGTAGAGAGAGTTTATAGTTGGGAGGTCAATTTCAGTGATCCTCTCCACAGTCTTTATGACTTTTTGGAGAGCCTTCATCTCTCCCTGAGTGGTATTCCCAAACCAGGCAGTGATGCTATTTGTGAGGACACTCTCTTTAAGTCCTCTGAAGGCCTGGTTGAAGAGGTGGTGACTGAGTCTGGCCTTCTTTGGCAGCCTGATGAAATATAGTTGCTACTGGGCCATTTTTCAGTGTAGTAGCAGTGTTTTTGGCCAAACCCATGGGGAAACTCACTACTGTCATCTCTCTCCACCTCAGTCCCCTTGATAATGAGAGTCTTCGGAGGGAGTGGTTTCCTCATGATTAATTCTTTAGTCTTGTCTAGGTAGAGTCCAAAGTCCAAAATCCAGTCACAGGTGGGAGGTCTGTCAGCTTCACAATCAACTTTCCTACTTGAATTGTGCAGACAGCCAAACTGTAGTCCAGGAAGAGCATCCTCACATTTGTTCTACTGCAGTCCAGGTGCTTAAAAGTGAAGTGCATAGTCATGACCACTGCATCGTCCACTGACCTGTTGGGGCAATTACCAGTTTTTCAAGGCATTTCATGGCAACTGGTGTGAGTGCCACTGGCCTAAAGTCATTAAGGGGCATGTGGCTGGTCTCTTTGGAACCGGAGTGGGACAACTGATTGTGTAAAAGACAAGTTAAAGGTGTACACACCTGCCAGTTGTTCAGCACAGGCCTTCAGGACTCTTGGTGATACACTATCAGGTCCTGTTATGAGGGTTTACCTATTTCAGAGCCTTCAAGACCCATGTGAGTATCACCTGGAGTGCAGTGTCCTAAGGGTTGCAAGGGGATTTTGAAGGGGTGTTTGGGTTTAGTTTGTAAAATCTAGTGTAGAAACTGTTGAGGCTGTCTGGTAGGGTGGTGTCTTGGGTCTCAGTCCTGTTTGTGTTCCTCCTGTAGTTAGTGACAGACTAGAGGGTGGGTAGAGGTAGATGTAGACGTTTTTGGGATTATACCCTTTTTTGTGGCTCTAATGGACTTTTGTAGCTCATACCAGGCCTGCTTGTACTCTTCTGTATCCCCTGACTTAAAAGCTTCCCATCTTTTTCTGATCTTCACGGGTATATCCAGATTAAACCTTTTGATTTGAGAAAACATGAACAGCTCTGGAAGGGACACAGATGGAAGTGCTGACGGTCTCTATGTAGTCATGAATATTGTCTGTAGCCTCCTACAGACATATTCATATTTGTGGCCTCCAGACAGCCCTGCAGGCTGATTTAAAAGTTGTAAAAAACTGTAAACACACTTTAATCAGAAGTTCTCTTGTATGGTGGGATGTGTGATGCAGTGGTATGTGTGTGTGATGCAACAACTAATGGTAAATTAGCCGACACTCTTCAAAAATGGTTCTTTAAGACTTCAATAAAGGCCATGGTTCTATAAAGAACTATAAACACTTAATGAACCTTTTGAGGACATAAAAGGATTTAAAAGGATTTCACGTTTTTTGCTACCAACCATTTTTGCTGAAAATGTAGTTGTGGGCAGTTTCATTTTGCACTGATATTATTTTGTTTGTATGTTTTAATAAAGCATTCTGATTGGAAAGAGAAAAAAGAGAAAAACTCCTGGCCTTAACATATCAAGTACCCTGAGGTTCAAAAGGAAAATGTAAGGAGTAAAGAGTATTCTTAAATCAGTTTCAGTTTCAATACTACTCAAGGAATGTATAAATCCTCCTCAGTAACACATAAGGCAAGTAACAAGCACCCCTGTGCTGCTCCCAAATGTTTCTAAACTTTCACAACTGCAGGACGCAGATAATGCGTTAAATAATTGCACATGATGCGAGAGGACAAACACATTATCACGTGATTTATTTTCTGGTGCAGAGTCAGGACTTATTACTTATTACTTATTACTAAACTTGAAGCCCTCAGCTTAACTTGAGGGTCATGGTGTCACCTGTTAACGCCTGTCACTTTAAGTATGCGCGAGTGTAACAGAAGATGAGCACGAAACAGGAGCCAGCAAAAGCTGTGAGCGTATACACATTGAGTGTGTTTGTGTCTGTGTGTGTGAGTGTGTGTGTGTGTGTTCATGTTGGGGTTTTCTCCCTGAGCTGCATAGCAGGTGCACTACAAAGTACTACACTATAAAAGCCTGCAGGGTTTATTTACCCATCTGCTGTTATTTGATGTAAAGCAAAATGCCTTGGCTTTTAATTCATTCACATTTAACAGGATTATCTTGTCTGTGGGAGTGGGGGTGTGGATCCCCCCTTTCCAGCAGGACACACAACTATTTCGGTCATTCAGGAATTAAGTAAATGATTTCTTTTTATAATTTCAGTTTTGTAATGGTTTATGAAACTAAAATATTTAAGGTAATTGAAAAGAACTGATATTGGGGGCTAAGGCCACCCACTCTTTCAATGAAAAAGGCATCAAAACATGGTTTAATTTAAAGCATTCACGTTATTTTATTGCCCTGTGATGGACTGTTCAGGGTGCAAGCAATTTGGACAGTACATGAATGAATGACATCATTAAGTGGCTCAGATAGTGATGAATGACTAGTGATCTGCAGTTTATCTTAGTGGCAATATGACAGTGGTGATATAGCACTGTACATTTACATTTGATGTGTATAACATTGACATATGAGGTTTATAACTGCTTGTAACAGGCAATCAAGTACGATTTTTTTTTTTTTTTACTTTGCGTATTGCTGTTTTACAAGCCGAACTTAAATCTTAAAATGTGATGTGTCCATGTGGCAGGTGATAAAGTGCCTGACTGCTGTTAAATAATATTGAGTGTTCTGTTAGTTTTCTTTAGCTGTTTGGTGATGTTGTACATAAATGTTTAAACATTTCAGAGCATATATCTTGCTAGCTAGACAGCTCATTTTATTATTTCCTCACTGTAGTTGGGAAAGTACTTTTAAATGTGATACTGTCGTGAACAAAGGTGAGCTGGCCCTCCTATCCATTTTTCTCTTCAGTCAAACCCTTTTCTTTCCCCAAACAATTGCAATAGCCAACACGTGCAGAAGAACAGGTAAGTGCTTTTTAACAATTCACAGGTTTATTTTGGTAGTCAGTTCTTAGCTGGTTAAGGCGTCGCCCCGGCAACCAGAAGGATGTGGGTTTGAATCCCAGGACTGCTAGTGGCACCTCTGAGGTACCCTTGAGTAAGGTACCGTCCCCACACTCTGCTC
>JBBPCZ010120683.1:0-10235 GCA_037974445.1 Brycinus macrolepidotus | reverse complement strand
AAACAAACATACAGACATGAGCAGAAACAGAAACTGAACTTATACGAACCCCACACATGCATAGCAAGAACTAGAGAGAACTATCGGCGTCCACGCACTGATACTCTGGACTGGCGTGGCTTTAAGGAGACACAGACACGTAACCATCCAATCACAAAACAGGAACAATACTCTCTTTAACGAGGAGTAATTAACTTAAACTAATCACAGGTGGACTTGTCCTCCCTTGGCCAGCAACCAGCTAACGAGCAGCTGCACGCAGCCAGCTGCTAAGCCAGAGAGGACCATACACGCACGCACACACACACACACACACACACACACACACATATACATGATTCCTTGTGTCCAGGGCTGCTTGGTTAGTATTCAGGCGACGGACTCCTTTGGGGGCTGGACCGAGACGGACCAGACGTGACAGCCTTACACTTTTATTTCTTTCCTTCCACACATCACTTAAACTGCGTCTTATGGTAATTCTTGAGAGTAGGTCTGCTGGTTGTGGGTGAGGCTCTTCTCCATTTCTGTCTATTGTAGAGTTCATGGTACAGTTCCATTCACCCCCTAAAACAAGGACTAGCTCCCTGTTAGACTGCTGCAGTGCATCATCAATTTTCCCGAATAGCCTCAGGCAATCAGCACCAGAATTTGGGTCATAAATATTAATAAAATTAAAACCAACACCATTAAAAGTTCCTTGAACTGTTAAAACCTGCTCTAACTCCGGTGACATTACACCTAAAACCTGGAGCCTTGAAGAAATTAAAATTGCAACCCCTGTACTTCAATTTGTTCCATGACTAAAACAACACTGGCCTTCCCTCAACACTACCCACTCCCCCTCATTATCCACATCACTGTGCGTCTCCTGTAAAAAAAATGACATCTCATTTTTTATTCCTAATGTACTCAAATAACATAGCCCTCTCATTTCTATCCCTCTCTCCATTCATATTTAGACCCTATCCTTATTTTTTCCATAGGGAATGGAAAAAAGAAAAGACAGACAGATAGGTAAAGACAGAGGAAAGACAGACACCTCTTGTGACATGCTCATTTTTTTGCTTTTTTACAGACAGGAGCCTTGCCCCTCCTCAGCTTAGTCAAGATTTTCTTCAGCCGGTACCATTTCTTTTTACTCAGTTCCTCAAACGTCACAGTTCTCCTGAACTTTACAAGTGTGGCTTCAAATTTTGCCACTTCTGGAAAAGCGCTAAAAACACTGACTGTTTTTCTGAAGTCTCATCTAAAGAAGTATTTATTTCCAGCAAAGGATACACATTAGTTTAATCTCTGACCTGAGATGCAACATCTGAGATATCTGAGAAAGCATCATCATCTTTCATCTCCTCAACATTACAACCACTGGTACCAACAGACCCTTCCACAGCTTCCTCAGTACCTGCACCAGTACTCCCCCCACCCTGAACAACGCCGCCCTCCCCCATTTCAGCATCTCCATTTTCCTCCACCACTGACAAAACAACACCTGGAGCCTCTGCAGTCCCCGCTTCCACAACCACCTCCTCACCAATCACTTCTTCCTGCACTTCCCCATCAAAAGCACCATACTAATCACAGTTAAATCACTTTGCACCCTCCCAACACCAGAACTTCCACCCACTGCACTCTGCACTCCCCCCCCCCCCATGACCAGCATTTTCACACACCACAGTTAAATTGCTCTGCACACCCCCTTCACCAGAACTCATGCCAACCCCAGCCAAGCCACTCTGCACATCCTCAGTCAAAGACACCACAACGGCCTTGATTATGCGGGAGGAAGAAAAGATATTTTCGTATCCCACCTGCTCTCCTAAGCTAACCAGCACCTCTTCCACCACCACACCGAGGTCACACACACACCCCTAATCCATGCCGAAAGGACAGGGACAGATATCAGAAATGGACCTGCAAGGTATGCAGTAGGTCTGGTCAGGATGAATGACCATCATAAGTCTGGTTGCCAGAGCCCTTGAGAGCAGCTTGTAATCACAATAGAGCAGTGAGACTGGTTTCCGGTTCTTAAGGTGATGGAGGTCACCTTTCTTGGGCAGAAGAGTCACAGTTACCCTCCTGCAGCTCAACAGCAACTTCCCTAAAGAAGCTATCATTGAGGACTTCCAGTAAATCCTGACCAATAACTGGTCAGAAAGATTTATAAAATTCTACCAGAGGCCAATCAATGCCTGGTGCTTTACCACACTGCATGCCCTGAAGAGCATCCCTCAGCTCCACAAGGGAGTGACCCTTCAAGGCCCAGAGTGTTTTCTTCAGCAAGAGCTTGGCAGATGATTCAAAAACATGCTTTCCAGTTCCTGGTGATCGCTGTATTTGCTGGCACAAAACTCAGCATAAAACTTAGCTGCCCGCCTGTGAATCTCCACTGGATCAGAAAATAACTGCCCTGACTCCGGACGTTTTTGCGTTCCAGACTGAAGAAGAACTTAGATGGAGCATCCATCTGTGGCACGTTCTGAAAGCATGACTGGACCAGACCCCCCTGTGCCTTTACCCCCAGCAGGTTAGCCAAAGCATTATCTATAGCAATAAGGGCCTCAATATACCCTTGATTTCCTGTGAACTCTGTTAAGCGCTGGATCTCCACTATTTCAGATTTTTCATAGATCAGACTATGTCTCTTCTGATGCTGTGGTGTACTGCCTGGACCTCACCAGAATCCCATCACACACTGGACAAGGCTGTGGTCTGACAAAGCAACTGGTGAGATTTGGCAGTTCCTAAAAACACAGATGTTTAAAACCTTAAAATCTGTCAAGTCTCACTAAAGAGAGAGTATGACTTTGTGCATGCACCCAAGTATACTGTTTCTGCTGGCCATGTAAAAATCTCCAAACATCACAGGATTAAGATTGTGCCACTGCCTAGTGCCCTGGGCACAAACACAGACCCACAGACTGCTGGAATCCAGTGCAACACTCATGTTTATTTACAAAATTAAGAAAAAAATGAGGGGTATTTGTGAGGAGGAGGAGGTGCAGGAGATCCAGTACGGGGTGGTGACTGGTGATAGGGTTAAGGGTAGGTGAGCTCTCTGGCATGGTTCTCTCCCGATGTAGTCTGGGTACAGGAATCCAATCTCAGGGTACCAGCTTCTCACACGGCTTGTGGGTAATCCTCGGGGCTGGAATCTACTGCAAATGAGCATAAAGATAGGTAACACATGCAAACACAAGCAACAAACAAAAAACAAACAACGACAAACTCCCCGTGCTACGGAGCAGGCCCCTTATATACTTGCCCTACTTCTCATTGACTGTGATCTCCTAATCACCATCAGCTGTGCTTCGTTCTGCTGTGCCAGCCTTCTGTCCTCGAGAGCCCGCCGTCACACTATTCATTAATCATCGCATGCGGCTCCAGGTGGTTTCTGTAAGACCATACTACCTCCCGAGGGAATTCTTGCACATTATTGTGATAGCGGCGTATATTTCCCCTTCAGCTAACATGGATGCAGCCTGCAGACACAGTATTCCCAGGATTTCTTCATCACCTCTGGTGACTTTAATAATGCGTCCCTGGACTCTATATTACCCACATTCACTCAGTATGTTACATACCCCACCAGAAACAATAAAACATTGGACTTACTGTATGCCAACATTAAGGAGGCATACAAACCATCACCTTTCCCTCCCCTTGGAAGATCTGATCACAACCTGGTACACATTTTTCCTGTGTATGAACCTCTAGTTTGCAGGAAGCAGACTAGCAGTCACCCGCACAGAGAAAAGATGGTCGAATGAGACCGAGAAGGCTCTAAAGAACTGTTTTGACTCTACTGTGTGGGAAGTGCTATGTGATGACCATGGGGAGGACAGTATCTTGCGGACTGCATAACGCACTATATTAATTTTTTGTACCCTCCAGGACTGTGCAGTGTGTTCCAAACAACAAACCCTAGACTACTCCTGGAATTAAAGTAGTTCTCAAGCAGAAAAACAGGGTATTCAGGTCAGGAAGCAAAGAGGAGTGAAGGATGTGCAGAGAGAGCTGAAAAGACTGATCAGGGACAGGAAAGAACTCTCTACCGGTGGGGGACGTGAGGTGAGCAAATGAACGGAATCACTTCTTCAACAGGTTTGATTCATCATCTGTCCCTGCCTCTCCCCCCATACTGTCCACCCTGATTCAGCCTCCATCATCTGCTGCAGACACCCCCATCCCCACCTCACCTCACTTCAGACAATTCACATCTCCAATACATTCCCTGACACTGCCCCTCCTCCTCAACCACGACCTCCAGCACACAATCACCCTGCTCCAGTCTGTCTATTTCAACAACTCAGGTTAGGAGGGAACTGAGAAGGATTAATGCTAGGAAGGCAGTGGGTCCAGATGGCATCAGCTTAGGGCTTGTCAAGTCCAGCACGGATCAACTGTGTGGGATAATTGGGCACATCTTCAGCCTAAGCCTGAAGCTGGAGAGAGTACAACAGCTATAGAAAACCTCTTGTCTGGTACCAGTGCCGAAGGGAGAGATCGAAAGGCGAGATAAAGTTATTTACATTTGCGGCATTTAGCAGACGCTTTTATCCAAAGCGACTTCCATTCCCTAACTACAGGGGACAATCTCCCTGGAGCAACTTGGGGTTAAGGGTCTTGCCCAGAAACCCAGTGGTGGTATGCTGAAGGTAGGATTCAAACCCATGACCTCTTAGTCCAGAGGCAAGTATCCTACCCACTAGGCCACCACCACTCCAGTTATGAATGTTATGAATGAGAGGACCAGTACAAAAGGGTAGGCTGGACAAAAGACAGGACTAGTGGCTGAAAAACAAAGACAGACTGTGAAATGTAGACAGGTGCCAACACGACAGACATGGGGAAAACATCCACTTGACTAGGTTTATTGCTACGTCATTTGAGCACCTCTATTCTGTTGTTTAGCCTAGACAGGAAACTTGACTGGACGAATGGGGACATAAAACTACACTGAACAAGGCACATGACCAACACTGATTTGGGACAGAGAGATACAGATTCAGATAAACAGAGTCAGATTCAAATAGACAGTTGGAGGCTGACCCAAGGACCGAGGCAGAAAACATGACTTAACAGGGAAACCGACTTGGGCATGAAAAAACAGGGCAGTCTGATCCACAATTACTGATAAAGATGACGAAAGATACAAACGAGACCATTTAGGTAACAACAAAGCCCGACATGAACTGAACATATAAGGGTTGACACTACATTAAGGCAACTAAGAGGGAAGGTAAAAGATAAACAAGAGCAGGAAGAAGAAAAGGTAACTGGGAGTTATATGGGACTAAACAGTGAAGGAAACAGAGGTCTGGACACCGGACTCGACGGGGGAACGGACATGCTGACAGATATTTGATAGAGGAAAGAAGTGACCAGGTAAGAGACACTGGAGAAAACTGGAGCTCAACAGGGAGCAAGATAGGTAAGACTATAGGGACCAGATACCATGGTAAAGACAGAAACAAAGGCTGGAACAGAAAAACAGATGGAGACAGACAAAGGGAAACACCGGGACAGGAACACTGACGTTAACAGGAATAGAAACAGGATTCAGAGATATATGAATACATTATTCCATAAGAACTAAACTAGGACAAAGTGCTCTAATTTTCAAGACTATTAAGTGCCTAGGAGTTCGTATACACCTTTTTAAAGGGGAGTATCTTGGCTGGGCCCTTTTTGGGCTAAGCGGAAGGGGCTCACAGCTTCCTGACAGGAGAGGTCTACGTAACCCAAGAAACCAGGTTTTTAGCCAGATGGGAAGAGACTAGGAAACAGACTAGGGATTGAGTAGTGAAAACAGGTACTGTGAAGTAGACCCTAGAGTGTGAGAAGGCTGACACAGAGAACCTAACTAAGGTGACAAAGGAATAGATTAAGAGGATAAAGATAAAATATTGGATACATAGGGTGTACTCAAGACATTGGGAAAAGGGTACTGACATTGACTTTTGGGCAGAGTGAAACAAAACTGACAATGATACTGAAATACAAGCCAGTGAAGTAGATAGAGGACGGTGACACTGAGTACTGGTTGCCAGGGGACTAGGCTGCACATAAGACAGACGGAGATTAGTAATTCAACATAGGCAACTGAGGCAGAACACTCAGGTAATGGGGACTGAGATTGGGGATTAAACCGAGGAAAACAAGGCTGTGGATCAGACATAGGAGGTGGAGACTGAATCGTAGGAATCAAGGGTTTAGACAGAGGACTAGACCTGGCAGACGTGGAATGACGAGTGGATATATGGGTCTGAAACAGAGGGTCAGACATGGAGGACTGAAGCTGACTACTGGTGTCAGGAAGCTGAGACTGTGATTTGTGCAGAGAGGACTGAAGTGGGTAGGTAGATGGAACGGTGACTGAGGACTTGGGGAACTGAGACGGGATATTAAGTATAGGTGCCTTCAGTGGAACTGGAGATGGAGGGGATTGAAACCATGGGCTAAACTGAGGGAGACAAGACTGGGAAATGACTGGAGAGAGCAAAGGATATGACTGGGAAGTAAGAGGAGATGACAGGGACGTGACGGGTGAGCAGGAGGGAGACTGGCAGGCAAAAGATGAGTTAGACAGAATTGACTGGAAGGGGAGAGGAACAGGGAGGCTGACGGGAACAAAAATGGTGACGGGCACCATGACAGAGATTGATACAGGTACAAGAATAAACCCTAACCCTAACCCTAACCTTTTATTACTCTGTAGTGGCATGAGTCATCTTTTATGGTGTGGTCTACTGGGGCAGCAGCATCTCCTCTGGGGACAGGAAGAAACTGATGATCCGGAGGGCCAGCTCTGTTCTAGGATGCCCCCTGGACCCAGTGGAGGTAGTGACAGGAGAATGGTGGCTATGCTGCCATCCCTGTTGGACAACATCTCCAACCCCATGCAAGACACCTTGACAGCACTGGGTAGCTCCTTCAGTGACAGGCTGCTGCACCCATGGTGTGTGAAGGAGATATGCTGCAGGTCTTTCTTTCCAGCTGCTGTCAGACTCTACAACCGACATCTTGCAGTTGACCACACACACACAAGCAAAAACACAGCCACACACCAAGGACTGATAAGTGCAATGGTTCTGATAAATGCAATGGTTGTTTCATGTGCAATATTAATTGTGCAATATCTGCCCGAGCCGAGCCAGACACGGAGGAAGAGGCCGTCCCGTCATCGTGCCAACAAGAGAGCATCCTCATTGCTGTGTAGGGTCCCGTCTTGTGTTGAACCCGGAACAAAAAATATTGAAGGGACAGGAACCATCGCACTATGAGGCTATCGTTGTTTCTCTCCGTGGCCATCCATTGCAAAGGGGCATGGTCGGTGACTAACGTGAACTGCCTGCCTGTTAAGTAATATCGCAGTTCTTCTACGGCCCATTTGATGGTCAGGGCTTCCCATTCAATAGCCACATAATGCGATTCGGCAGGGGTCAGCTTCCTACTTATGTTTAGGATGGGATGCTTCTCCCTGCCGAACACATGTGAGAGAACAGCCCCCAGGCCTGTCTCCAACGCATCCGTATGCAGAATGTAGGGGAGCCGGAAGTCAGCACTGCGGAGGACTGGGGCCGAGGTGGTCTTTTTAATGCCCGGAAGGCTCCCTTCCTGGTCAGGTCTGAAAGGAGGGCAGTTAAAGAGGAGAAGTTAGGGACAAAATAACAGTAATATCCCGCCAACCCCTGGAAGGCGTGCACCTGTCTCTTGTTGGTAGGACAGGCTGCTTCAGTCTTTTTTTCTTGTGGTTTTAGTAACCCCCACCCTATCCGGTAACCCATGTACTGCGCCTCGGTCAGCCCCAGATGGCATTTTCGGAGGTTTGTGATGAGTCCCGCCTGTCAAAGCGCCGTAAGTTACGTGGTCATGCCACGTGTTGGAATGTACAAGGACATCGTCCAAGAAGGCTGGCACGTAAGGACACTGCAGTCTAAGGACAACGTCCATTAATCATTGGAAAGTAGCCGGAGCTCCGTGGAAGCACTTGATACTGCCAATGACCAGCGGCCGTGCTAAATGCAGTTTTTGGGGTTAATGCTACATGCCAATAACCTTTGGTGAGGTCCAGGGTGGATATAAAGCGGGCCCGCCTAATCGGCTCAATTAAATCATCCACCCTATGCATCGGATAAGAGTCGAATTGCATAATCGATTGCTTTTGTCCACTTTTGGGACTACCAAAATGGGGCTAGACCAAGGGCTAGCGGACTCCTCAATAATACCATCATGGAGCATTCTAGTTACCTTCTTCTGTATAGCCTGGCGGCAGGCCTCCGGGACCTGATAGGGTCATTGGCTAACCACCTGGCCGGGCGGTGTTTTGATGTTGGTCCAGGTGTGTCCATTAGGGTCCACTGAAAACTGGTCCTCCAATTCTTTAAGTTCCTGACGCTGGGCTGGCATCAGAAGGGCACATCTATGATCAGTAGTGGAATGAGGGGAGCGAGTGCTGGCTTATATGGCGAGGTTCTTGGCACTGCAGGCAGCGCTGCCAAAAGTTGTTAGTTTCTGCTGCCATCCCAGGCCAATGAAACCGGTCCCTGATCACAGATCTCCCCTCTATTTTCACATCTATAGTATAGCAACCCGTTTTTAATTCATTGAAGGACCTGGTTCCAACAGTTCTTTGGTGAGCCATCATTTTGTTCTCCGGCAAAGTTCCGCTCCTTCAGCACCTGTTAAGACAAAAGGGTGGAAAGGTCTGTATGAGGGCACTCCTCACCTTCTGTACCGGCCTCTACAGCGGCCTTCCCTTCACAGGTGAGGAGAGCTTCTTTGGAAGCCGAGGAAGGGGCGGAGCGCCTGTGGACCCCAGCCAGTCTCTGCCCACCAGTAGAGGGATGGGGAGCTCACGGATCAGCCCCACGACTACAGGCCACTCATCCTCCAACCCTCACCCGTGCTGCGAAGACCTCTCTAACATCCCCGTGAACACACGAGATGGCAAGGCTCCCACACAGCTGGGTTCCGGGTGGAAGCGAGGAGGGGCACGCCAGTGTAATAGCACTACCTGAGTCTAGGATGGCTGATACCGGAACTCCCTCGAGCCTCACTGTGGTCAAAGGTGTGTGCTTTTGGACGGTGGAGTGCAATGCGCTGCCCGCTAACCAGGGCTTTACAGGACTGCTGGAGGATCAGCGATCTGGGTCTCTTGGCATAGGTTCATTCATCGGAACCGATCTCCGGCTAACCTCGTCTCCAGAGCCTCTGGGCTGGTCTGATGGTGGGGGTTCTATTGCCAATTCTGGTGTTCTAAGTCAAATGCCAGTTGAGCTCCACGGTGCTGGGTAGTGAGCACAGGGCCCACAAAAGGACGTTGGGCCCTCAGGCCACCCTCATGAAGTCTGTTTCTGATTGTTTGGTCAGAGACATTCACACCAGTGGCCTTCAGACCAGTGGCCTGAGGTCATTTTGTAGGGCTCTGGCAGTGCCCATCCTGTTCCTCCTTGCACAAAGGAGCAGATACCGGTCCTGCTGGTGGGTTAAGGACCTTCTACGGCCCTGTCTAGCTCTTCTACAGTGACTGCCTGTCTCCTGGAATCTCCTTTGTAACAAGCTGGGTGCAGTTACGGGTTTCTCCCTAGAGGGAGCGCTGTAGGGCTATTAGTGACACTGCTATATAAGTAGCAGTAGATGCTCGGCTGACAGCAGCAACAAGCTCCATGGTATCTAAAACCCTTATGCGGAACATGTATTGTTCCCTCTGCATGTGAGTATGTGTATTTAATTGGTAGTACCACTGTGATTTATGTTATGTGTGGTGGTTAATATGTGCTTCACCTGCTGTGTGGAGCAGGTGGGTTTTTGTTTTCTGTTTTATGTCTTCCCGGTGATCTGTGGGGCTGAGGATTACTTTTTCCCTGAGTGGAAACTGAAGAGTCCGAGGGCAGGAGACCACAGTACCGGAGGAACTTTATGGACTTTACTGTTTAAAAATCAGAGCTGAATAATGGACTGAGTCGGACTGAGTGGGTTTGGGAATGGAGTTTATGTGTATGTGTTGTTGTGGCTGAAACTGTATAATACATAGTGTGTGCTATATACCAGAGTTTGGTGGTTTGTTCCCTACCCTTTCAGATCTGATAACAGCTTTGTTACACCTTCATGCTCTTGAGACTGTGCTGGGAGACACAGAAAACCTTCTGGCAATGTCACGTATTGATGTGCCATCTTGGAGGAGTTGGACTACCTGTGCAACCTCTGTAGGGTCCAGGTATCGCCTCATGCTA
>JBBPCZ010120682.1:0-10235 GCA_037974445.1 Brycinus macrolepidotus | reverse complement strand
ACACACACACACACACACACACACACACACACACACACACACACACACACACACACACACACACACACACAAGCCAGATGAGTCATGGTTGTTTCCTTTAAAACTCTATTTTGCTGTTTTTAACAAACAGTGGGTTCACATTTGCATAACGAGCTCACGATTTTCCTTTTCCAGGGGGTGGAGAGGATGACTCAAGACCTGCCAGTCCCAGCTTACCGCAAACCCATTTTCTCAGAGATGAAAAATACACTTCGAAACGAGTAAAAATGAATCTTCATCCATTCCCCCAGATGTGCTTAACAATCCGTGGAACCGGGAACCTGCCGAGGCCTGCAAAAAGCCCAGGAAAAGAAGGGGCGCCCTCTGTAAATAAACAGAGAGCGAGCAGGCCTCTCCTCGGCTGTGACGGACATCGCTGGTGTGGACGAAGGGAAAGCGAACGGATTTCTGCTCTACCTCCAGACAAACAGGACAAATTTACTGTTGGGAAAGTTACAAAAGCAAATCTCACGGCTCAGTTCACCTCTGTGTAATCGGGCGAGCGCTTCCAAATAGAGAGCCGAGAAGGACAAGCATGTTCTGAGCATGCTCAGACCCTCAAGACTTCATAGTCCATCATAACTGACCCTTCACCAATGAATTCTGCGTAAACGGCCTGAATCCGAAGTTTCTAGTAGTTCATTTCCACTTAAAAGCTTTTAGAAGGTGGTTTCATGTGACACCATCGTTCCATGACATCTTCCAGTCCCTTTTAATCCCTTAGAATTAAACAAAGAGTGACTCAGTATCAGTACTGGTCTGATTCGGTGCAAAATCACTGGATCTGATATCACAAAAAGTTTAAACAATCACATAAATGCTGAACTAAACTTAGAGCAACATGCCATAAAAGAGAGACACACAGATGAGGACACGAGAAACACAGAGGAGCAGCAGGGCTGCGTCCCAAACGGCTCCCTGCTCCCTACATAGTGCACTAAAATACAGACTCCTGCACAAACAGTGTAGAACACGTCCAACACAGAGACACTGGAGACTCAGCCATGTGTGCAGAACTCCAGAATGGACACCCTGGGCACTATATAGGTGTAGAAACTGGAGTTTATAACCTACACAGCGCCCCCTAGAGGAAGCAGGGAGCCGTTTCGGATTCAAAGCACATCCAGACAGATGTGTTATTAACAGATTCGTTGTTGAAGAGAGAAAAAGATGGTATCGGATTGGTATCGTTACTGGCAGACAGTCGAGATTGCAGTATCAGTATCGGTATGAGACATGAAGAAATGGTATCGTGTCACCCCTAATAAATGTAAAAGCTCTGTTCTGGCATCACAAAAACACAGCTTGTGTGAACTGAATGAAATGGCACATTTGAAATATTAACAACATTTACAGACTACAAATCAACCGTTCAATACGTAATCTGAAAATCTGCTGCATTCCACCCCAAACCTTTTATCACAACTTATGAAATATTTCCCCATCGATCTTTCTCGAAAACAGAACAATTCTATGCGAATGTGGGCCTAAAACAGTGCAGTGCTTGTTAATAATCTGTTCACACACACATAATTTAGAAAGCAACAAATGGAAGAAAGTAAGTGCAAAGAGTGAATCGCGAAGCCCGAATACTGGCGGTTTGATGCTGGAAAATAAAAAATGCAATAAAAATGATAATTAAAAAAAACAATATTTCACAAAAAGGAAGAAAAAACCTGAAAATATAATTTGAACACTGAATCAGGCCAACGCTTGCATGTCTTTCAGCAAATCCATTCTGCTGCAGCTCACAGTCCAGCACAGCCGGGCTCGTTGCCACGTAATATTTGAGGCGTTTAAGGGCACAAAACAAGGCGCTCACTCTCACAAGTCCATAATTTGACACAAGATTTACTCCAGGCTCTGTGAGACCACCCACAGTTTATCTCTGAATCACACGCTGCGTACATGATGGGTTCTCATTTTACTACTTTGAGTCCTTCTTTGTGTTTTTATGGATTTATTTTGATCTTCTGAAGATGCTGATTCTCTGTTTACAGCTTTTCTTTTGCACCTAAAAGCCGCCGCATTTTAACCCTTTCCTCACCAGCGACGGGATATAGGAAACATTCCGGATCAAGAATAGAGCAGATAAATAAAGAATAACACGTACTTTAACTCCAATGGCTTAATCCAGATTATTTTTTAATGCAAATGTTTAATTACATACACTGTATGGTAATTTTAAACTTAGTTACCAAATAAAAAAAAAAAAAATTGTAAATGATATGGGCCATAGCCCTCACTTTATTGCACTGCATGGTTTTCCATGGTATGAGCCCTTTAAGTCTAGGGATAAACATGGCCTTTCCAATAAAAGAGGCTTCATCTTTAATCCTTTGTGATCTTGCTTGGGAAGCAACAACCTGCAATCAGCAAAAGAGCCAAAAGCTTCCAGGTTATCAGGAGAAGTCTGAAATTACAGCATCTTCTGAACAAAAACTGAGCAAAAAGGCCCATTCCTTCGGTGTTAGCCATCCAGCTGCACAGGTGCCGCAGAAAGGAGACCCCCGCAGCGCCTCCCGCGAGCCCCGGCAAGAACCCACACGTTGAAATCCCTCGCCTGTCGCAGCTTGCACCACTTTCTGTTTACCGATACCTATCAGCACTTTCTCATTTCACCTTGGGAGGGGGACCAGAGCTGAAAAAAATCGCTCTCTTGTCCTCCTCCTCCTCCTCGTCAGGCTCTTCACTTAACGAACCAGCTGAACCATGTCAAACACAGCTGCGTGTCACTCACACACACACATACACACTTCTCTTCACACAGCACGGGCAAATATACAAAGTGGAACAATGTAAAAAAGGGTTCCTCATCTTACTTTCGCGGCCTAATTCCTCACGGTTGGCCTCTATTGGCATGACAGCTCCCAATAAGGCTCTGGGTTATTCTATTGAAAGTGGACTGAGGTTTTCAGGCCTGTAATTTCTAGGATGGTTTATGGATGTGGTGATAACAGCGTTTAGATCTACAGATTAAATCTGGCATTATTTCATCAGTGTAAAAATCTATTAGTCCACAAAGAGCCCATGTGGTCTTCAGCACAGTACGTTTTACTATGATGTGTGGAAATGTAATAAATGAAAACTTCCACGTTAAAGTAACAGGTTCAGTGTGTTTATCTACAAAGACGAAAATTTATAGCAGAAAGTTTATTCGACATTCCACCATCTTCACCCAAACAAATGATGCAATGTCCTGTGAGTCAGGCTAATATGGATTAGGGGTTGAATAGATCACAGGTTCTCTACCCTGGTCCTGGACCCCCTCTTACCCAGCACACTTTAGTGTTTTCCTGCTCTCACATACCCATTAAGGTTTTATTAATCAGGTCTGCTGGAAGCAGAAGGGCTCTGGGACTAGAGTTGGGAATCTAGAGCATAGACTGGTCAACTTGTTGACTAATAAATCCACTAGTGGGAGCTGTGACCAGCAGTCTAGTGGAGGTCAATGCCTAAAATACAGCAAGAGGAATAACAGCAGTGTGTACCCATGAGGAAAGTCCAGAAAAGTTTTTTTTTCTGCTAATCACAAACCCAAAGTACTTCACTGGTGTGGAAATACTACAACAATAACACTGCAGGCTGTATAAAACCTTGTTGAGATAGAGTCTTCTAAACCAGACTGGGCAGGTTTCAAGAACCACCTGCTTTAACAGGGAAAACGCTGTTTGACTAACTGCAAACCAACGAATCACAAAGCATTTAGCAGAACCAAAAGTAAGGTACCTACTTCCCAAAAGCAGGATAGGGTAGACTTTTTCACTCCTGCAGCTCTGGAATCTCGGCTGGCCGAGTGGGAACGACCTGCTCACTATCAGCATTCAGGCTGATACAGAACTGTTTGTTTCCCAACCGACTCATTAAAGCTCAGACAATAAAGTGCAGTTAGGTATGAGAGGAAAAGACCATATATAAAGTGAACCAAGAGCATGGCAATTCAAGCCACAGCGAGAAAAAGTGTTGCATTTCTTGCTGGCGCTTTACGGCCTTCACTTCACCCTCTTCCATCTTCAGCAACCGCAAACTGTGCAGCAAGTTCCAGGAGTCGGATAACCAGACTCGACACAGTTTTTCTTAAAATCAGCCCTTAAGAAAATGCACGTTTACGTTCAAAATAGTCACAATAGTCTAGCAGACACACAAATGACTACAAGTTTGCCATAATCATGAAGTAAAACTTAGGTGTAGCAAAATAGACCACATATTGGTCTGAATGGATTTCAGGTTAGCTGGATAAGGGGGGAAACGAGTGCCCTCTTCCTCTCTGCAGAAACACGAACATGGTCCCAGAACTGTTTTCACACGGCGGCTCTCTGGTGAAGGGGAAGATTCTGAAATGTGTGGTGATTTTAGTGTATGGTGTCCATCTGAGTAACTTCTAACGCCTCTGAAAGCAGCACTATGATGATCTGCCTGTCTTTTCCCTTGTTTCTTGGGTTTTGTATGTTGTTTTCCCGTTTCCATGTATACGTTGTTGTTTACCTCTGCCATAAGTGTAAAGTGTAAAGTGATCATTCTGTCATCCGTGAACACACCAGAGCACACAGTGTGAACAGCACGAAATTCTTCCTCTCCATTTAACCCATTCAACCCATTCAACCCATCCAACCCATTTAACCCATTTAACCCATTCAACCCATTCACCAAGTGTAGCAGCGGGCAGCCAGGAACACAGCGCCCGGGGAGCAGTACCTTACTCCAGGGTACCTCAGAGGTGGCAGGGCGAACGCCCTAACCACTAGGCCACCAGATGCCCTGTGTCTGTGTTGCCATATGGGTTTGTTGTTGTTTTATATTTTTCCTCATTAAATAAGATGTGATTCAGGTGATCACTAATCAGTACCTCATAAAGCAGAATGAGGTGCTTGTGGAGGAATTTAACAGACACTGGCATGGAACGGTTCTCACACTCGTAGAGATGCTGATTTAAAATAAATTGCAGCGCTCTCTTATTTTTTTCCAGAGCTGTAAATACTATGACCTCAGATTGTGACAGATTTCACCTTTATAATTAAAAAAAACTTTTAAAACAGGTAGATGTAATGTAAGGTAGAGACTGTCCACACTATAGGAGTAGAACAGCTGCCAACACACTTTTTTAGACTCGATCTTGGCTGTGTGTGTGCGTGTGTGTGTGTGTGTGTGTATGTGTTTGTGAGTGTATGCGTGTGAGTGTGTATGCGTGTGTATATGTATGTATGTACGTGTGTGTGCGCGTATGTATGTGTGTGTGTGCATGTGCGTGTGTATGCAGGTGTGTGTGCATGTGCGTGTGTGAGTGAGTGTGTATGCGTATGTATGCATGTGTGTGTGTGTGAGTGCGTGTGAGTGAGTGTATATGTGTGTATGTATGTGTGTGTGTGTGTGCGTGTGTGAGTGAGTGCGTATGTGTATGTATGTGTATGTATGTGTGTGTGTGTATGCGTGTGTATGTATGTGTGCGTGTGTGTGTATGTATGTGTGTGTGCGTGTGTGAGTGAGTGCGTGAGTGAGTGTATATGTGTGTATGTATGTGTGTGTGTGTGCGTGTGTGAGTGAGTGAGTGTGTGTGTGTGTGTATGTATGTATGTGTGTGTGTATGCATGTGTATGTATGTATGTGTGCGTGTGTGTGTATGTGTGTGTGTGCGTGTGTGAGTGAGTGCGTGAGTGAGTGTATATGTGTGTATGTATGTGTGTGTGCGTGTGTGAGTGAGTGCGTGTGTTTATGTATGTGTGTGTGTGTGTGTGTGTGTGTGTGTGTGTATGTGAGTGCGTGTGAGTGAGTGTATATGTGTGTGTGTGCGTGTGTGAGTGAGTGCGTATGTGTATGTATGTGTGTGTGTGTGTATGCGTGTGTATGTATGTATGTGTGCGTGTGTGTGTGCGTGTGTGTGTGTGTGTGTGTGTGTGGAGGAGTTGCTCTTGGCTCACTCTGATTATTGTTATGTCTGTAGTAGTGCCACGGTTTCGGTTGTGAAGGCAGAAACTGAGCTGCCCAGAACCACAGCTCTCTCAGATTACAAGCGCTGAGCTCCAGAACCCGGAGCAGAACCCCTGACGAGAAGAGCAGCAGCTTCAGCCCTGACCAAGGGGGAAAAAAGTGAGAAAAATGAGAGAGCAGAGAGATTTGAACCTCTCCATCAAAGTTATTAGACCAAAGAAAGAGATTTTTCTTTGAGGCCACCAACGGTAGAGCGGCCTCGCTTTGCCTCAACATGTAAAACCAGTTCAGGGATTAAATAACAATCTATATAAACCTCTGGGGTCACAGCACAGATTCATATAGAGATCTATCTAGAGATTTATATAGAGATCTCTTAAGATCTCTGTATAATCTTTAAGGTCCACAACAAGTTCAAGATGTTGCTAAGTATTAGTGGATTAGTGTATTTGTGCATTCATTTCACAGCTTTCCCAGACACTCTGGATAAAGACAAAAACACATTTCCCAGGTCATTCAGATGCCTTGCGATGAAGACACTATAAAAACTAAAGAGGTAAGAAGTTAAGATTTCAATATAAAATGAGAAAATAAAATGCATTTAAATAGTACCTTAATAAGTGACTAATTTCACATTCGATTCAAGGTCATAACTGTATACCATTAAATAAAATAAATAAGAGGCAACCTAACACGGTCTTCATTCCAATCATTTTCTATCATTTCCAAAGGAATTTCTCATTCTTCTTCCAGAGCTGAGAGCTTTCGGGTTGTTCTTCGCTTTTAGACCTTCCAGAGACACTGACTCTCCTGCAGAACTTCTCCACCTGAGAAAGGTCCGTCAGCTTATTAATGCTCTCCTCGTTCCCCTCGTTCAAAATGTCCCAGAAGTCTCTCCCTCTGTTTTTGGTCCTCTCTGTGGGTGCGGATGCTGGTTTTGGCCGGTCCACATTTCTCTTTGGTTTGAAGAGGTCGTCAAGAATGGAGGTGTCACCTATCAGGTCAGTGATGAAACTTTTGTTTGACAGCCCTGCAGTGGGCGACGCTTGTTCTTCACTAGTCTGTCTGACTGGTGGTGAACTCTTCTCACTGGAGTTACATTCTGACCTTGGTTTTTGATATTGAGGTTGAGGTTGAACAGCCTTAGAAGGTCTTGGAGGTTCAGGTGAGCTTCGGCCTGACTCTGGTGAAGAAGGCAATTTCTTGTTTTTAAGCCGAGTCTGAGCACCAGAGTGACGATGGGGATCTACAGCACTTCGTTTGTCAGACGTTTTCTTCTTTTTTACAGTTCCTCTATTATCTTCTGCTTCTCGTTCCTCATGCAGAAGTCTCTGAGCTGTGTTTGAGAAGATCCTCTTCGAGGTAGTTCTCTGCCTGTTTGCACTGGATGTGGAAGAGGGTGGTGAGCTGGGTGGTTTCGGCTGAATTTGAGGTTTAGGAAAGGTCTGCTTGACGAGGTCAGAGAGTTCAGGGCTCCTGTGGGTATAGAACTCGCATAGTTTGGTCAGTCGCTGAAATGAGTTGCTCCTCACAAGTTCCTCTGCAAACTCTTGCACGGACTTGGCTCCGAAGAACTGCGCCATCTCTTCCAACTGCTGTCTGCAAGTTCAAAAAACATCTGCTGAAGCTTCCTACACCACAGGATACAGGGACAAGGAGTGGCATACAAAATATAATTTCAACATTTTAAACAACAATTCAGTAAATATAACAATTTGTAGGTGGAATAATTAAATAGAGGTATTCGTTCTATATATACACATGCAGGCAATTAAAAGAAAAAGCCTGAATTAATATAAAAACCTGAATGAACATAAAAACAGATGCAGAGGAATAGTTTGACCAAAGAAATCAAATCCACATCATTTTCCTTTTAGAACTGCAGCTGTAAGGCTAACACTGTTTTTAAACACTAGAACTCAACAGTCACCCAAACAGCCCAAATCCGTTCTGTAAAAATAAAACACAAACTTTTTTTCAAACCACTCAAACCTCAACCAGTTTGTCATTAAGGTGAATCAGACTTGGGGATGTGGTTTAGGACACACTATGACTTACTGTGAACGATAAAATGAACAAAACTTCACGCCAACAGGCCATTTCTGACAATACCAGGTATTCAAAAAGCAACTGTAAATTAGTCTACATTGATTTAAAAAAGAGTTGGATGCAGTTTTAGAAGGCTGAGAGAAGTTATGGTGATGTATTTTTACCCAAAAATACAGTAATTGTGATATTTGGGTGATTATTGAGTTCTATTGTTTATTAGCCAAATTCAGATCCCAAATATGTCATTAATAGCTGGTAGGTTATATCTGGGGTAAACGGGAAAACTGGTTAAATTAGATTTTTTGCCAAACTATCCCTTTATAGACAGACGTACTGCATGAAACAGCTCTGACCGACCACCTTCATCTTGTGAATATCCGAAACTTTTCTGTCCAGATAGGAGGGGTACCCTGTTTACGGGGCCTGAGGGGTCACTGAATGGTCTGATGGTGTAAATTAACTGTGAGGGTTTAACCCTCACAGTCACCAGATCTCAGTCCAGCTGAAGGCCCATGAGAGAGTTTGGAGCGATGTGTTAGACGGCAGTCTCCTCCACCGTCATCGACACCAGCAGAGAGAACATTTCTTGGAGGAACGGTGCTCCAGAAACTTCCAAAAACTTGCAGAATCTTTGCCAAAGCACACTGAAGCTGTTCTGGTGACTCATGGCGGTCTAACACTTTCATAAAAGACTTTCTGTTGGTTCTTCCTCTAATTTGTCTGCATTTGGACATCAGTTTGTTAACACTTTGAGGTAAATGAGCATCCCACTCAAAGAGGAAAAAACTAAACTAAGCTGTGAGAATCTGCTGCCATTCGAAGGAAACACAGCGTACAAAGCAACAGGCGTAAAACGTGCCAGTGCAGACCCCAGTCATTTAACAGCAGACTTAACTGAGGGGGAAACTTCTAAAAATAAACTGGCTTTGCCCTCATTACACCGTGACACTGTGGTGTGGGAGATAGAGGAGTGTGTCCTTGGGCTACTGGTGAGGTAAAAGGCTTTCATACACCAGGGCTTTCGCTCATGACTTGATGTGTTCTGGCCAGGCTTGGGAAAGGGGTGGGTGAGGGGGCTCCGGGGTGGTCTCCCCCCTCCCTCAGGGGCCAGGCGGGGGCGCAGCACACCATCGCTGTGGAGAGAACTGGCACATAGCCTCACGCTACCAGGAATTTCCTCTCACTGCGTGTGTGTGTGTGTGTGTGTGTGTGTGTGTGTGTGTGTGTGTGTGTAAGTGAGTTTTGGGCTTAACCGACACGATTAAGCCCAGCACGGCAGAGATGCCTGCTTTATAACGTATTCTGTTTCACTGTTAGGTAAGTAGAGTATGTATAAAGTTGTAAGAAATATGTAAGAAATAAAGATACATACTTATCCACCTATACTAATGACAACTAGAGCTATCAAAATAATATTTCACACTCAAACGGTCATCAAATATGTTGAAAAAAATTCTACATTTGTATGTTAAAGTAAAAAATGACTCTGCTTCACTGGCTAGTGTGTTCCAGGCCAGTCAGTTAGTTCACACACACACACGGCTCACAAATGAGAGTAACAACTTGTCATTGCTGACCAAAACCTTTTGTTTGTTTTTATTAGGGTTTTATATAGATGGGCATACTTGCTAACATCTGACAGCTTTTAAGCAAATCAGTCTTTCTGAACAAAGTATCCGTGTACTTTATGAGGTGATTAAGACTTAAAGGCAGAAATACGTTCCTGACTTTCCAGGCAAGCCAGTGGTCCTTCTGTAATGTTTTGTAGCTTAGCTAATAATTTATAATAATAATAAAAGTGAATAATCATGTGATATTCATATACTGCTGGTGTAGCTGAATAGCTAAGCCACCCACACCCCTTTCTTAGCTCAAATCGATAACGGGACTTTTAACGCCGTGGGACTTTTAAGTTACTCTAATAAACACATTAAAATGGGTCTAGATATCTGTTTTTACAACCACCTCACGAATCACGAGTCACAATCCCCAGCTTGAGAATAATTAGTTTAAAAAATGTATGCTTTTGGGAATGCTTGAGAATTAATTACCCTTGTGGATATATATATATATATATATATATATATATATATATATAAAGTGAATGAAGTGGCCCCTTATAGTCATGCGTGAACACACCACAGCACACAGTGTGAACAGTGTGAAATGCTTTCTCTGCATTTAACACATTTAACCCATTTAACCCATTTAACCCATTCACA
>JBBPCZ010120681.1:0-10236 GCA_037974445.1 Brycinus macrolepidotus | reverse complement strand
GTTTAAGGTGTGCAACTTAGCTAGCAGTAACTTGGTTAAAAGCAGATGTTGATTTAAGTATAGCTTTACAGGTATGAGGAACAGATGTGAATTACTAAAGCACTGATGTACGTCGCTCTGGATAAGAGCATCTGCTAAATGTAGTAAACATAAACGTAAACCTGACAGGGCTACCAATCACAGCTCCAGGTGAGTGTTACTGGGTGTTGTGATGAATCAAAGTCTTCATGTAATCCAACAAAAGTCTAATAATTTTAATTTTTAACCATTAAAGACTCTTTAAGGGACATTTTTATCCCTTCAAATAAAAGAGGCTGTTTTTGTTACTGTGCCTGTAAGACTGATATGTGAAAATGATCTTTTTTCTGATTGGTCGCCCTGTGTTGCAGCAACACAGGGACTTCTGCATGACTGGGCATGGCTAAGCTTCTGTGGGCTGAATAAAGGAATATTTGTAAATGTGTAGGTTTTGTGGCATCACATATAATTTGAAAACAGGCTGTTTTAACAGCTTATTTTCCGTATATGGACCGTATGGATGGGGGGAAGTAAAGGTACCATTAGAAACAATATCTACAGACTTTAAGCCTTTTTAATTCCGGAAAAAGTGATGATATGGGCCCTTTAATATATTGAAAGGCGTTGCAGTCGCAATATGTAGCACTAAAATCGCAATACTGGTACATTGTCCATTTCGCACAGTCCATCGTAGTCCTACACAACTGGAGAACAATGTTTTCAAGTTGGCCTTTAGTAGTATTGATGTTAAACACCAAACTGTGTAGGTGGACAACAGGGCTGGGAGACATTGATAATAAACATTATGCTTATTATAATTAGAGCTCCCTAAATGCTTATAATGACCCATTTTAGGCACCTTTAGTCCTGTTAATGCTTGTATTATCAGCCTTTTGACCTAAAGTGCTTCATCATATGCCAGCATTGTAATGTTTTAGGTCTAAAAATGGGGTTTAAATGGGGGGCTTTGTTGCTCCCTTGGTACAGTAGCAAAATGTTCTCCCACTAATTTAGTCAATATATGGAAACTAAGCTGTAAAAGCAGCATGTTTTCTAGTCATAGGTTTTGTGATGTCACAAACAGATTTACATATATTTCCTTTTCCAGCCTAAAACCGTTTAGTAACACCCACTCACGCTGAAGTTCTAAGGAGAGTTTTAGTCTCTGTCCTGCTGCAACACAGGGCAGCCAATCAGAAATAAGATCATTTGCATATATCAGTCTTAAAGTCACAGTAAGAAAAACAACCTGTTTAATTCTAATGGATGAACAGAGGTTGGAAGATGGTCATGAAAGAATTAATTATGTTGAATTATATTTTTGATTCACAAACCCACCCAGACATCCTGGAAAAAATGAAATAGAAGGAAAATGTAGAATATGGGCCCTTTAAAAACATCTTGGTCAATCAGTGCCTTTAATGTGTAAAGATTAAAATAATTAGATTTTTGTTGGATTACATGAAGACCTCGATTCATCAGAACACCCAATAACTCACTTGGAGCTGTGATTGGTCACCCTGTCAGAAACACTGTGATTGGTTAGAGGTTCATTTGCATATTGCAGCCTTTTGTGATGCCAGTGTTGCAGAGACTGATATCACGATAAATAGACGATGCATCGTGCAGCCCTAGTTATAATAATCAAAAAATGATTTTGTAGTCATTGCACATGGTACAGTGAAATTGGTGCTACATACATCTTAAAAATAATCTTAAATAGCTAAATACACTACATGGACAAAAGAATTGGGACGCCTTACCATTACACCAACAGGGACTTTAATGGCAATACATTCAAATCCATAGACTTCAATTTGGAGTTGGTCCCCCCTTTTCAGCTATAACAGCTTCCACTCTTCTTGGAAGGCATTCCACAAGATTTTGGAGTTTCTGTGGAATTTGTGCCCATTCATTCTGTAGAGCGTTTATGGGGTCAGACACTGATGTTGGACGAGAGGGCCTGGCTCGCAATCTCCGTTCCAGTTCATCCCAAAGGTTTTGGATGGGGTTGAGGTCAGGGCTCTGTGCGGGCCAGTCAAGTTCTTCCACATCAAACTCATCCAACCGTGTCTTTATGGAGCTTGCTTTGTGCACTGGGGCACAGTCATGCTGGAATAGAAAAGGTTCTTCCCCAACTGTCCACAAAGTTGGAAGCATGGCGTTGTCCAAAATGTCTTGGTATGCTTGATTTTTTATACACCTGTGGCAATGGGTATGATTGAAGCACCTAAATTCAATAATTAAGAGGTGTGTCTCAATACTTTTGTTCATATAGAGTATATAAGTATATGAAAAAAGTGTTAAATAGACAAAAAAAACCCAATATAAATAAACAAGTTTACAATAAGACAATACAGTCATAGACAAACAATTCGCAGCAGAATAATTGCACTGCACTCCTTCTTCTGTTTATAATAATACTAATAATACGAATGATACTAATACTACTACTACTACTACTAATAAAATAATAATAATAATACTAATAACAATAATAGCAACAATACTACTACCACTACTACTACTACTAATAATAATAATGATGATGATGATGATGATGATGGCAATAATAATAGTAATACTAATAATAACAACAGTACTACTACTACAACTAATAATAATTATAATAATAATGATGATGATAATAATAACAATATTATTTAAAAAAAAAAAAACATATATAAAGAAGTCCTGAAAGTTATATCTTTATTAGACTGTAGTAAACTGGAGGTGGAGAGGGAGTAGGGAGCGTTATTCGGAGGCTGTGTCTTTAAGAGGCCGTGCCTCTCTCTCCCTGGGCTTTTGTTGTGCTGGGGCTGCTCGGATGGGGGAAGGGCCGCGGCCGCCTGCCTGCAGCCCGTGTGGGAGAGCCTGCAGCCCGGACAGCGGGAGCTCCACGGCACGCCGAGCCCAGGGACCTCCAGAGCCGGGACCGAGACGCCTTGCGCCGGGCACACGATGATCTAACCCTGGCCGGCCCTCCGTCTCTCTCTTTCTCTCCGTCCTCCTTCTCCGAGATGTGCAGGACTGAGATTGCGGTCAACCTTCGTGCTTTTCTGTCTTTGTCCGTGTTATTTGTAAACGGTAGGAAAAAATTATTATTATTTTTTTATATTAAAAATTAATAATAGCCATTTTTCCTCCTCCGTAACGGTTCTCCCCAGCTGCTCAGCTCCTCTCCCTGTCTTTGCTCCTTTTCCCCCTCCACAGGCTAAAAAAGCAAGCAAGAAAAGATAAAAACCTGACGAATTTATACATATGTGTGTTTTTACTTTAATAAAAAGCTGTTTTTTATTTTCTTGGAGGGACAGAACCGCCGGGGAGTCTTTTTTTGTGGTTAAAAAAGGGAAAGTTGTTGCGCTAGGCTGGCCGAGCCGAGCCTCTTCCAATCGGGATGAAGTCATATTAGCCGTTAGCATAGCACCAAACCCCTCGATAATCTGCATTAAATGTGGATTTAGTTTAGACTTTTAGGCTCCAGGGTTTATCCTGAGAGGGATTACAGGGAGATGGTGTTTACTGGACTGCCATTAGGTGTAGACCGTCGCCTATAACAGATTAAAGGTGAATCCTGTTCAGCCTTCAACAGATTGTGGTTAAATGTGTTGGACTAAAACGGATTAAAGCTGAATGTGGTCTATAGACTGACAGGTTCTACTTCAGTCTGGTCTATAGACTGACCGATTATAGCTCAGTGTGGTCTATAGGCTGACATATTATAGTTTAGTCTGGTTTATAGACTGACAGATTACAGTTCAGTTTGGTCTATAGACTTTAGCATATTGGATTAATGTACATTAGATTGTAACAGATTAGGTCTGAATGTAGTCTGTAGACTGATATTATAGTTCCAGTTGGTCTATAGTGTTTAACATACTGGATTCATGTGCATTAGGTTATAACAGATTAAGGCTAAATTTAGCCTGTAAACTGACAGATTATAAATCAGTGAAACTAATTTAGATTTTATAACAGATTAGGGCTGGATGGAGACTTTATAACCGAAACTTATTTAGACTTTATAACTGATTAGGGCTGAATGGAGTCTATAGACTGACAGATTATAGTTCAGTGTAGTCTACACTCTAACATATTGGATTCATGTACAGATTATAACAGATTAAATCTGAATGTAGTCTGTATATTGACAGATTATAGCTCAGTTTGGTCTATAGACTTTAAAATATGGTTTCATGTACATTAGATAGTAACAGATTAAGGATAAATGTAGTCTATAAACTGACAGATTATAAATCAATGAGACTGATTTAGACTTTACCAGACTGTGGTAATGTATGTTAAATTTGTGATGATGACATATGAATATAGTCCATAGACTGACATTATAGTTCAGGTTGGTCTATGGACTTTACCAGATGGTGTTAATGTATATTAGATTATAACTGATAAAGGCTGAATGTAGTCTATTGACTGACATTATAGTTCAGGTTGGTCTATAGACTTTACCAGATTGTATTAATGTATATTAGATTATAGATGATAACAGATTAGGGCTGAATGGAGTCTATAGATTTACAGATTATAGTTCAGGATGGTCAGTAGATTTGACCAGATTTTGCTAATATGTTATAGATTGTAACTGATTAGATCTGAATGTAGTCTGTAGACCGACAGATTATATCTTATTTTGGTCTATAGACTTTAACATATTGGATTAAAGTACATTAGATTATAACAGATTAAGGCTAAATGTATTCTATAAACTGATAAATTTTAAATAAGTGAGGCTGATTTAGACTTTAGGAGATTGTGTTAATATATGTTAGATTATGGCTGAATGGGGGCTGAATGGGGTCAATAGCCCTATTGTTCAGGTTGGTCTATGAACTTCACCATCTTGTGTTAATATATGTTACATTACAATAGAACAAGATGAATGTAGTCTATATACTGACGTCATAGTAAAAATTTGTCTATAGACATTACCTGATTGTGTTAATGCTTGTTAAGACTATAGATGATAACAGATTAGGGCTAAATGTTGTCTACAGACTGACAGATTATAGTTCATTGTGGTCCCTCGACGTGTTGGATTATAACAGATTACAGCAAAATGCAGTCTATAGACTGTCAGATTTTAGTTCAGTGTGGTCTATAGACTTTAAGATATTGCAATGTAATGCATGGACTATGTTAATTAAAACGGATTAAAGCTGAAGGTGGTCTGTAGTCTCACTCATTATAGTTCAGGTTGGTCTATAGACCTTACTGATTGTATATTATAGCAGATTAGGGCTGAATGTAGTCTTTAGATTGACACATTATAGTTCATTGTGGTCTATAGACTTTAAGAAATTGTGTTACTGTATGTTAGATTCTAGACCATAACATATTAATGTTGAATGTCTATAGACTGACAGATCACACTCCAGTGTATTCTATAGACTAGACTACATGTTATATTATAGACAATAACATTTTAAGGTTGTTTGTAGTCTAGAGACTGACAGTTTATAATTCAGCGTGGTCTATGGACTTTACCAGATTGCAAATACATGTATTAACACTGATAGATTATAGTTCTATACTCTATAGATTTTAACCTGCATTAGATTATCGATTGTAAGAGATCTACAGAAATCTATAGGCTTTAACAGATTAGGGTTTTATTGTAGCTTCTTGCCTATAACATTGTGTAACTGCACTAACATTTCAGATTATAACAGAAAATGGTTAAACGTTAGCCATCAACAGGATGTGGTTAAATGTGTGAGTGTAGAATATAGACTAAAGCAGATTATTGTTAAATGCTGTTTATCTTACAGTGACATGCAGTCTACAGTTTATGGTTACAGTCTATAAACTTAAGTCTATAGTACAATCTGCAGTCTATAAACATCAACAGATTATGGTTAATTCTGCTGAATGTGTTACTGTGTGTTAAACTATAGTCTATAGCAGAACAGGGCTAGATGTAGCCCATAGTTTATAATGGTAAGTGTAGTATATAGACTGTCACGGATTATGGATGTAATTTAGAGCCTATAATAGATTATGTGTAACTATTGTCTCTAGAAAATTTAGCCTGTCGATACATGTATTTATTAAAGCTCTGAAACAGTTTAAGGTTAAATGTAGTTTCTAGCCCTCAACAGATTCTGAATAAATGCAGTTAAACCTACAATAGATTACAGTTAAATGTTGTTTATGTGGATTATGATTAATTGTATTAAATGTAATGTACAACCCAAGGTGGATTACTGTGAACGCTCAGTACTGAGTGAGGTTTTGCTTTATTTTATTGTTATTTAATGCCAGTCTGTACCTTTTCCATTTTGTTGCTGATGGCTTTGGACTGTTATTATTGTTAAAAGTTAAAAAATATTGTTAAAATTACATTTATTATTGTTAAAAGTAAAATACTTTGGTACTTTGACATAACTTAAGCAGTTATATGTAGGCAATTATAGTAAAAACAAATGGTTTCAAATAGTAGGGTAGTATTCCCATGTTTTTTTCCCCCCTTCTCGTTGCTGTTTGGTAACTTCTTCCCTCTTTTTTAGGTGTCCTCTTTAGGCCCAGGAGGATTTGAATTGTTCTGAAAAGAGGAATTAAAAGGGAAGGACAAAACAGAGAGGAAATTGGCCATGGCCTCTGCCTTCTCTTCCAACGGCCCTGTGCCGTGGACCCCGACCGACACGGAGCTCAACAGCATTTACCGCGATTTGGAACTGGGCACCGTTCTCACTCTTTTTTACTCTAAAAAGTCTCAAAGGCCTGAGAGGAGGACATTTCAGGTGAAGTTGGAGACGAGGCAGATCATATGGACCAGGGGCACAGATAAAATCGAGGGAGAAAGTAAGTAGGGCTTCACTTTCGCTTTTGTCCGTCGTACCTTCAGCTGAAGCTGTTCAGCCTCGTCAGCGTTATGTGTAATGTTCTTAAAAGGGTCCATATGCTACATCTTAAAAGGGTCCATATGCTAAATCTTTACCTGTACGTACACCACAGGTCCCACCTTGTATTTAAAAAAAACAAAACAAAACAAAACAACAATACACTGCTCTTTCAAAATTTTATTACAAAAAAACTTTAGTGTAACTGGATTTGAAGTGTAGCAGCATAAACTGTAAGTGCAGTTTAATGCATGTGAAAGTTTATGTACTCATTTCATCAAAAGACCCTCCTATGGCTTTACCACAGCAGCACAGATTCACCACATCCTTTCCAGCAATTTCGGAAATAAGTTGTGTCCAAACCCTCCCAGCACCTTGGACGCTCATTTGGAACTTGTTGGTCCAGCTCGTCCCTGCAGCTCAGTGGGAGAAAAAATGGGGGACTGGGGAGGCTAAGACATCATTCTCTAAACTTTTGGCTTTTCTTTGGACTGAATATAAATTTGGCACAATTTTGAAGATGTTTGGGCTCATTATCCTAAAATTTTGTCCAATGATGCTTAAACCGGAAGGAACTGTGTGATGTTGAAGAACTGAGTGACACTTTTCTTTTTTTAATGATTCAACAGAAAGTGAATGTCAGTCCACTAAAGACAGGCCTCATATGTCTCGTCACGATCAATAATTTTAGCGTTTGTGGCTTAATAATGTGTTACTACAGACTATAAAATATTGAAAACCAGTCAGTTACATTTTTTTTTTTTACTATTTTTTTATTGTTTTCAGAATTTTACATACCAAAAATAATAAACAAATTCAACAGTTATTAACATCAACTCAACAGAAACAGTATTGGCACAACATAAATATTGACGTCTCAGGCTAATAGTATCTTTTTCTCTTAGATCCATCCTTCCGTTGCATTTGCATTGTGAACTGCACTGTCCTTATTCTCTGTCATCGGTGTCTTCAACAAAATCCTCATCTTTAATAAAAGTCATGAATGTTCAGTCAGTTACATTTAAGTATTTGTAATGGTTTCTTGCGAAACGTTTAAAAGAGCTGTGTATTGTATATATTTGTTTTAAATCTGAGACTTGGAGTGTATATATGTGTATGTATACATATAAATAACCTTTTCTGATTGGCCGTCCTGCACTCCGTGCTTAAACACTTTGGAACGAATGGGCGGGGCTAAACTGCTGTAGGCTGAATAGCTGGATTATGCTTTATGTAAGTGTGTTGTTGTGATGTCACAACTACAGTAGACTCAAAATGGGTTTCCGTATATAGACTGTGTCGGGGAGGGAATGGTATGATGCTGTGACGTCAACTTTTTAAAAAAGTGAGCGAATTTTATTTTATTTATTTATTTATTTTTTTCCCCCTCCGTCCCTCCCCCTATGCTATTTAAACTTTATCACTTATTCAAGGGGATGATTTTCCGGCTCCAGTCCTATACGTGCCAAATGTGCTTCAGATTGAAAGATATAATGCTTACAAAGGTGTGAGAGACATCACGTCAGAACAGGTTTTGTCTTTTTAAGCTCGAACTGGTCTGTTCACTGGTCTGAAAATAGAAACAGGAGCTATAGGCTGATGTCGGGACGAGCAGACGTGCAGTGTCATTGACTCGGCCGTGCAGGTTTTCAACACCTCAAACCGTGTGTTTCCATAGGCTTTGTTCATACGGGCCACCCATTCATATTGGGAGGAAACAGGTACCTCATTTAGCAGGAGGCTGCAGTTTAGGCCTGTATTTTGTTTTGTATTATGTATTTTGAGTCATATGTTTTGTCATATATGCGGATGTGTGCAGTAGCAGTGTCAACAGTGTCGATACAGGATCACTAAACATCGCTGAATTAATGTGTTTAATCTTTAAAGTCTTGTTGCCAATGGTAACTTCATTGTAATTGATGCTTAGCTATTAATTAATGCCCTTTGTTATTGCAGGTGGTGAAACTGAAATGTCATTTAGGGTTTTATATAAGGCTCTTCAGGTCTTTGGATTGTTTACAGCTATTTCACAAGTTTATCATTTTTTCACAGTAGGACCTGTGCAATATACAGTACTGTGCAAAAGTCTTGAGCCCCCCCTCATTTCTTTATAGTTCGTAGGAAAATGAGATAGTAGGTTAGTACAGTGATTTATTGCTTGTGCAAACATACGCATAAATACAATGTAGAACACAAAGAGAGTGTTTAATTCTAACCAGCTTTAAAGTCAGTATTTGTTCTGATCACCGTTATGACCACCGTTCACAGCCTCTTTGACGTGCTTTCCTTTATTTTCTTTAAGTGTCTTCAGGAATAGGTCTCCAGGTTTCTTGAAGGACAATCCAAAGCTCTTCTTTGGACGTTGGCTGGTTCTCTGTTGAGATGACGAGAGTGTTTGGGTGTGTTTGGGATCATTTTCAAGCTGAAAAAATGGGGCCGTTGCCAGTCAGACGCTTTCCAGAGGGTGCCAAGACTTTTGCACAGCTCTGTGTAATTAGTGATGCACACTAATATAAACGCATCAAATCAAGTCTGAACCTCAGAGCGGTTGATACGGTCGTATCGGGGTGTTTGTGTGCGTGTGTGTGTGGTGTGCGGTTGCTGTAGTGTTGGGAAGAGGTCTGTGCAGGATGCCTGGCGCACAGCTGCACTCTGCTCCGGATGCAGCAGCCGAGCAGGAACACGGCCCGCTTTTTTTTTTCCCTCTCTCTTCTTTTTCTTTTTTTTTTCTTTCTGTTGGCTGATCTCTCTTGAAGACGCTTGTCAAGCTTGTGATCTTATAGGTGGCATCAAGGTGGTTTTCAGTTGTGCAGAAGTAGAGTGTGGGTTGGAATAAAGAGGTTAAAGTTGTTTGGCCGTATTTAGTCCGGACTGATGCGCTTTGATGTTGACACACCTTGGCGATACGCCTTTAATGAATAATGAGCATCATATCCAGTAAAATAAAGGCTGTAAAATAGCAGAGATTCTGTTTTTAAGTTTTTCATTTTGTGAACAAGTTTCCTTGTTTGGTGTCTGTGGAGTGTAGTGCTGTTTAAGTTTGCCTCTGTTGTCAGAAGCAGAACTAAACGAGTAATGTCGGGTTTAGGAGCACTCTGGACACATGGGGTCATTAACTTCATAATTAAAGCTCACTCGTCTGATACTGTGATACCTTTGTAATGCCGTAATATTGAATTTAATGAGTATTGCTGAGGTAAACCGTACAGCATTGCTCTGATTAGAAGGCTGGGTAAACAGAACTGCTCAGTTTTTCCAGCCATGAAGTAGTAAAATTAATACATTCTTATTATTTAGAATCTAAAGGTGCGTGTGCGTGTGCGTGTGTGTGCACTCCAATGTGTACCTGTATGTATAT
>JBBPCZ010120680.1:0-10238 GCA_037974445.1 Brycinus macrolepidotus | reverse complement strand
TGTCTGTCTATCTATCTATCTATCCGTCTATCTGTCTGTCTGTCTATCTATCTACCTATCTGTCTGTCTGTCTGTCTATCTATCTATCTATCTATCTGTCTATCTATCTATCTGTCTGTCTATCTGTCTGTCTGTCTGTCTATCTATCTATCTATCTATCTGTCTAGCTGTCTGTCTATCTGTCTGTCTGTCTGTCTATCTATCTATCTGTCAATCTATCTATCTGTCTATCTGTCTATATGTCTATCTATCTATATATCTATCTGTCTATCTATCTATCTATCTATCTATCTATCTATCTATCTATCTGTCTATCTATCTGTCTATTTGTCTATGTATCTATCTGTCTATCTGTCTGTCTGTTTGTCTGTCTGTCTATCCATCCATCCATCCATCCTCTGCCACTCTGTTTGGTACAGATCCTCTCAGCAGCAGCAGCAGCGAGGCCATCAAATCAAATGACCTTGTTTGCATGCAAATTCATCTGCAGTCATCAGCGCCCGCCAGCTGATGTTTCCCCCTTTAATGACCCCGATTCGTTCATTAATTACGCGCTTATGAAACCCCCCACCAGTTGGTCAGCCGAGCAGTGCGCCGTCCGGCTCGCGTCTACCGGAGCACAGGCCTCGCGCGCGCGTTTACGGCACGGAGCGGCTCGCTCACAGCGAGCAAACAAGGTAATGAAGCATAATGGAGGTATTAAACTACAGGGCACTGCTGGAGACAAGTGTGCTTACGGGTGTGCGTGTGTGTGTGTGTGTGTGTGTAGAGTTTGGCAGAGAGTCACTGACATGAGGGCACGTCAATGCGGCATTGATCACCATCCGGGTAATAACACAGAGCACAGCGCTGAGGGGAAGAAAAAAAAATATGAAGCAAAGGGAAAACAGATTGACCTTTAAACTGATCGATGATGGGGGGATTTACCATGTTTCATTAAAGCGCGTGTAATCGAGGCACCCGGTTTCATTAAAAAAGCCCATCAGCTTCTGCGTGGAGCAAAAAGGGCACGTCGTTAGTGTAACATGTCGGTGGATGTTTAATTTTGGAAAAAAAATAATAATCTCATGTCATGAGAATAAGTCCAGCATAGAAACTGCGTTGACCCCTGTAGTCTAGAGGTCACATGCAGGCATGGACCACACCAGCAGGTGGCAGTGTGAGCTTTCTGACAGGTAAGCATGCGCAGAATTAGTCTGTCTGCTGTTTGTCCTTTAGGTGTGTGACTTTAGTCCCTCTCAGTGAAGATAGATGGATCTAGATTACTTCCAGAGACCACTAATACTTGGCTGAAGGTCTGTATCTAGTGATTAGACCAAATAAAACACGAAATAAAATAAAATCTTTCTTGTACTGCTTCTCCAGAGCAGCTCAGAGAAGATTTTCTCACACTTGAAGATGCCCAGAAGGGTTTTATGGAGAGATCCCATATAAGAACCACTAAAAAAATGACAACTTATAGTGGAACCATCATTAATAAATAAATAAATAAATAAGATATGCCAATATGAAGTTTTAAGAACCTCCACATAAGCTAAAGGGCCTCTACCAATGAAAGTATGCTTCCAAGGTCGCATCCAGGTTCTTCTAGGTGGTCTTCCTCGTGCCTTTAGGCAGTTTTTTCTGGCACATTTTTCCCGGGCCTTCTCGCTACACTTAAAAATAAAGGATCTTTAAAGCATCCCTGCCTGGAATTATGGTTCTAAAAAGTCTATACTGGTGTAGAGCCACTTTCGGTTCCCTAAACTGTCGTTCAGTGCACGGTTCTTTAAAGAAACACTGTGGTGTGGCCTTCTTAAATTTGTACATTTGTAAAAACCTCCACGTCATGTGGTTCTGCAGAAAAAAGACGCTTTTATCCAAAGCACGACTTACAATTTGAGGACACACTCAAGCGTGAGAACCAGAGTTCTAGGTGCTAAAATCTTTATGTAAGTGTAGTGGAAGAGGATAGATCGTGCATTAGGAGAGCAGACGCTATCTGAATAGACGAGTCTTCAGGAGGGTTTTGAAGAATTTGCTGCTCTGGTTGCCTTTGGCAGCTCATCCCACCAGCGGGGAACCACTGGTGAAGGTCATTTCGACTTGAAGAAGACATTGCTCCAGAGAGCCGTATTGGTTCTGAAACCACACTTCTAGAAAGCCTCTTTATTAAAAAAAAAAAAATGCTATGCAAGTAGAAGTAAATAGATCTGAACTTGTTCTTGGCGTCCAGTCTTTGGTGAACACTTCTCCTCTGATCCTCCACATCCAGCACATGTGTAACACATTGCGCCTCATTCACATCCCAGTAATATGAACACGCTCTCTTTTCTTCCCGTTTGGCCACGCCCACCAGCCCCCTCAGGCAATTCCTTCTCTCTCCTCAGCCCGTTCCTTCAGGGTCGCGCCACCGTCTTTCAGCAGAGGGGCTCCTCCATCAGCCACAGCCTCGGGCTCCAATCACAGCCGCTAACAGGCAGCCCCTTCCAGCCTTGGCTCGGCGCGTTCCAGCACAGGAGGCCCACCCAGGTGGAGGAGGCCGCTGGGTATCAGGTTAGGGTCTTGCAGCCATCTCTCGCGCTCGGTGGCAGATTTTATCAGTGAAGGGCACTGATGGACGGCACACCTGGGATTCAGGCCGTGGAATGGGAGAAGGGTGGCTGAAGGATGGCTGAAACATTGCACTGAAAAGATTTGCATAAGTGCACACACCATTCTTTTTAGTAGTCATTGGTTACATATGGGTTACGCATGAAACAGTGATGTGCATTTGCTCTCGACAAAGTCGATCAGTTGCCAACATTCAGTTGCTACATTTTTTTCATTTTTTATTTTTTCCAGTTGTAATATTTATCTGGAGGCCAAAACCATCATAATTCATCTTTCATGACCATTTCCCAACCTCTCTTTATAGCCTACAGGTTGTTTTCGTTATTGTGACTGAAGGACTGATTTGCGTGTAAATGATGTCTGTTATGATTGGCTGCCCTGTACATTTTGTTCAGAAAGTAGTAGATTATGAGAACAGGAAAAACGACTCAGGCTGGAGTGATGGGCTATCTTTATTTTTGATGTAATGTGGCACAAGTCCCATGTCATTCGCTAAAAAATAACAAATAAAATCAAGGACCCCATGGGGATATGTCACCTTCCCACGGGGGTCCTCAGACCCTGCTTTGAGAACCATGGCTCTAAAACTGGAGGCTACAAGAGGTTCTAAAGAGGCCAGACGTTCTGTCTCTGAAGTGATAATGCCGCAGAAAAGTGCCATATATCCATCATCACTTGTATAAGAAGGTCAGTGATAGCTGTGTAGAAGGGGAGTTAGTGGGGGGGCCAAATGCATTAACGATCCAAAAAGGGGGTGGGGGGTGGGGGGTTAAAACAAGCAAAAGAGTAAAAATTTCTCCCATAAAAGACTAAATTACTTGACACTTTGGTGGCAGCACTGTGAGAGGAAACCACAGAAGGTGCAATGGTTTGATTCGTCAATTATTCCTATAATAGTCTATGGATGAATCCATTTTAGAAATAATCATTAGTTGCAGCCTTCATATAAATAAGGTTCTGCATTGGGATGTGCACCGACTGACCTTGCATTTTCTCTCTCTCTGTCTGTTTTTTCCTGTTGGAGGTTGTGTCTGAGCACACATCAGTGGGGGCACGCAGCCACATACTGGTGTGTTTGCTGAGAGAGTAATGGCAATTTGTCAGACATGAGGGAATGCCCTAAGGCCAAATAGCAGGGCTGCAGTGAAGAGAGCACTATGTGCTTTTTCTGCTGCCATTGCTGCTCCACCAACTCACTGCCACCGTCTACTAATGAATGCATCTGAGATGGTACACTTTTAAAAAGCAAGGTGCCCAAACTAGCTCCATGAAACCATAGAAGTCTTTGAAACCATAGAGAAAGAGAAGAACCACTTTTGGTTTTCTAAAGAACCATGAAAATGAACCACTTTTGTAAATATGTATGAGCATGAAGAACCTTTTTAAAGTTTGCAGGACATAAAGGTGCTGTACCAATTAAATGAAGCATGTCCAAGCCAAACCCTTGTTTTTGAAGGACAATTCCACTAAATTTAAAGGATTTCTACATAATTTAATACTTAAGATGTAAACAAAGTCATTCAAAGTGATATGATATAAATTGTTCCATTTTAGAGAAACTAAACGACTTGGAGGTGATAGGAACCAGACATCTGAAGCGTTCAATGCCTCTAAAAACTGCCTCATATTACATGAAATGGTCGCAGATAAGTTACCTGATGCCAGAGACATTGTTTTACTATTGTTTCAAGGAGGTCCATCCGGTCATGGTAGAGTGGTACATGCAAGAGTTTGCATAGCAAAATAGTCCCCAAAGAAAACGTTTTTTGGGTTTTTTGTTTGTTTTTTTTTCAGATTTACCACCATTTAACATAATCACCATTGCATTTAAAATCCTTGTGTATGCTTACTGGTGGTTTTGAATAGTAAATAAAATGTTTACGTCTGGACTGTAGACACTGCGAGCCCTGGTTCCTATAACCACCACAGTAAAGGAAACAGTACATTTCTCTATGCTGAACCATTTCACAGTAAACTGCTCAGATTGAATTTTGCAGAAATTTAGAAAAATTGATGGAATTCCCCTTTAAGAGTGTACCAGAAATATCTGTGCTTTGTTAGGTTTTGTGTTGTGTCAGTTTCAGCATGCAGTACACTGAGTGGACTGTATTGGATCTATATAGGGAATCTATGTGCATGAATTCCTTATGACACAAAGTCTTCACACCCATAGGAATGATTTGTTGGATCATTAGCACAACGATTAGGAGAAAGGTCATGGAACCTGCCTGCCTGGTGTCATTAAAACTGCTGCTGTTTTTTTCTCTGAAGTTCTCTCTCTGCGACAGTGGCTCAGGTATTTCCTTCTGCGGTCTCCAGTTTTAAAGCGCTCTAACCCAGAGTGAGTCAGTGCTGAGGCTATTGCATAACGTCAGCCTTGCTAACTACGCTCAAGCACAGACATTTACTGTTACACCAGTTCTCATGTGTAAACAGGGCTCTTTGTTGGGGTGGAGTTTTCTGTCTCGCCAGAATCAGACTGAGCTCATGAGCCAAGACTTCTACATTTATCTAGATCTTATCAGCTTTACGCTTGGGAGAAAAACAACCCCAGATCTCCACCTTCTGTTTTTTTCTCCCATCTCCCATATGTTTGGTAAAAAACATAATCATCAACAAGCTAATTTTTGAAAAACAAACGCTCCTCGCCAACTTCAAAACATAAATCTCTAATTGTTTTTGGCAGCCCCAGTCAGACTCCGTTTTTTTTTAAATTACTCCATTATTGGACATAGTTGTGTGGCATGTTCATTTTGTCCTATTAAATTAAATTGGCCATGCACTGTGTCTCTGACTTTGGAGGAGCCTTGTGAGAAAACAGGGCCATGCGATGTCTCAGCCCATGTTCATTGATGTGTTCACCCTACAAACCGCCTTTTCCTGTTTACTTATGCATCTAATGGACAACAAGCCACACCAGAAACAAGCATGTTCAAATGGGTTTTGCACCTTCCTTAGTTCGAATACTAGAGGTCCTGTCAAAATTGGCTCGTTTCATTAAAACGTCGCCAAGTAGATGTATTTGCAAGCCACAATGCATAATTTGTCTGCGACCCTCAGGCGATGCTCAGACCACAAAAGAGACCTAATTCCTCATCGAGGTTTTGTACACAATTTGAAGAGGAAAGCACGTAATTGTAATGGCCTGGAAGAGAACAGCAGGCGGTGGTTGCTTTTTGTGATTGAATATGAAGGAGTTGACACTAGCACTAGACCTGTGATAGCATACAATGTAGAGATGCAAATGCAGTTTGGATGTTTTTGGCCACTGTCAGCATGTATATGCTGAACATATTGTTGCTGTTAGGACAAAAGCTTGCATCTTCATTTTTGTCATTTTATTTTATTGCATCATTTGAAAATGCCAGCTGTCTTTTACTATTACTGTGTAATTTCCTCTTGCACCACCAGAAATTTATGACTCGATGAGGTATGGACTCCACAAGACCTTTAAAGGTGTGCGGTGGTATTTGGCACCAAGACAATAGCAGCAGATCCTTTAAGCTCTGTAAGTTATGAAGTGAGGCCTCCATGGATTGGACTAGTTTGTTTATCCTGCTGTTTAGGTGGCACATGTCAAAGAAACATCCGTATGAATGTCCGGACCCAAGGTTTCCCAGCAGATCATTGTCCAGAGCATCACACTGCCTTCACTGGCTTGCCTTCTTCTCATAGTGTACCCTGGTAACATCTCTTCCACAAGGAAGTGAAGCACCCAGGTGTCCAGACGTTGTAAAGTTATTCATCAAATCAGGACACCCTCCATTACTCCAGTTCTGATGCTCATACCTTTTGTAGGTGCTTTCGGTGATGGTTTGTAGTCAGCAAACTGTAATGCACTGTGTGTTCTGACACATTGTTATCATAGCCTTTCCAGCAATTTACGATACAGTAACTCTTCTGTGGGATCACACCAGACAATCTTCACTCCCTACATGCACCGTTGAGCATTGGGTGCCCATGACGGCTGTCCATTTTTTGGACCACATTTGGCAGCTACTAACCACTACATACTGTGAACACCCCACAAGACCTGCCACTTTAAAGATGCTCTCACCCAGTTGTCAATTTGGCCCTTGTCAAAATCAGATCCTTAGGCTTGCCCATTTCTACTGCTTTCATCACATCAGTGTCAAGAGTTGACATGCTGCATGACATATCCCAACCCCTGACAGGTACCATTGTAACAAGATATTCAGTGTTATTCACTTATCTCTCAGTGGTTTTAATCTTGATTGGTGTATACAATTTAGCCAGAAACATGTAAATTGAAGTGCATGGCCTTGCAGTCTCCATAGACAAACATTGGCAGTAGAATGGGTCATGCTAAAAAGCTGAGTGACTTTAAACATGGCAAAGTTAGTTTTGCCTTGCTAGGCCAGTGTCAGTCAGTGCTATTATTGTGAAATGGATGAATCTAGGAGCAATAAAAACGCAGCCACAAGCATTAGGAGCTTCATGAAAAGGGTTTTCAAGGCTGATCAGCTGTAAACAAGCCCAGGAGTACTATGTGTGACCTCAAACGTTGGGTGGAGTGATGTAGAACATGCTGTGACTGGACTCTACAGCAATGGAAACATGGTCCCTGGAGTGATGAATCATGCTTCACTATTTGGCAGTCTGGGGACTAAGTCTGGGTTTGGTGGATGCCAGAAGAATGCTACCAACTGGAATGCATAGTGCCAACAGTAAAGTTTGGTGGAGGAGGAATAATGGTCTGGGGCTGTTTTTCAGGGTTTAGACTAGGCCACCTAGTTCCAGTAAACAGTAATGTTAATGCATATAATAACATTTTACACAATTAGAAATAAGCATTAAAATCCCAAATAGGCTAAAATAAACCCAACAGATCAAAAACGGCCCTTCAAAGCACCCACAAGGGTTTCAGACCATGTTGGAAGAATCTAAGTTCCTCAGAGAACTGCACTTTTCAAAAAGGTTGGAGGCTCCTTAAAGGGTTCCTTAAAGCTGAGGAACCCCAAAGGATGCCTTGAGTATGTTAGCAGTGTATGCTTCCCAGTTTGTGGTGACAGTTTGGGGAAGGCCCTTTCCTGCTCCTGACTGTGCCCCTGTACACAAAGTACGATCCACGAAGACACGGTTTGATGAATTTGTTGAGGAGGAACTCCAGTGGCCTGACCTGTACCCAACAGAACACCTTTGAAATGAACTGGAAGGTTAGCCAGGCTTTCTTGTCCAGATTCAGTGCCTGTCCTCTCGAATACTCTTCTGACTGAATGGTCACAGATTCCCACAGAAACACTCCAACATCTTGTGGAAAATCTTCCCAGAGGGGTAAATACTGTTATGTCTGCAAAGGGGGTTAGGTCCACATCAGTACCCATAGTTTTTGTATTGTTGGGACCAACAAGATCACATAGGCATGATAGTCAAGTGTCTTCATAACTATGTTTCTAATTGCAACATAAAAGCAGTAATGAAATTGTTAATTATGTCACTTTAATGGCATAAAGATGAAACAGCAGGAGGCACAATGATTCAATGATTCAATGTATAAATTTTAGATAAAATAATTGATATTTTATATAATCATAAATATTATAATATGTATCTGTATCAGGGTGTGCACTTATTGATCTTCCATTACGTATCTCTCTAAATAAGACAATTTTTATAAGTTTTGTCCCATCCGGGGTGTTTTCTGCTAGTAATGAGGCAGTTTGATTTTATGAAAAGAGTTCATGACCTTCCACTGAATGTTAAATGTAAGTACACATCGCTGGAGTGAAATATGAAAGCCCTTTCATATTAGCCTTTCCTTTATGAAGGTGAAAGATCGCAGTGTAAATCGATATTCCACCGCATTCCTTTAATGCATTAGAGTTATTGTATTTTTGCCGCACTGTGAATTGAATGTGTCACAGTTTGCATTGGATGGATAATGCACATCCAAAAGCTGTTTCATTCTCGAGTGAGCATGGAAGGCTTGGCTGTGGCATGTTGATTAAATCATTCTAATCATCAATGGCATTTGCTGATATAGGGCAAAAAGGCAGCCACCAAGCTTGACCTTCGAGCACATATAGCATACAGTCGTTCAGTGTGACTTAAACAAAGTCGTATTTTGTATCTGAGAAATTTAAGAGTGGCATAAAATGTTGTAGAAAAAAAATGTTTTCTTTATGTCATTGCAGGTCAAGTGTAGGATTGCCAACTATCTTGATTGTTCCAGCAACATTATTGCAGTTGGATGATGTTTATAAGTCTTGGAAATGTTTTTTCTGAAATCAAGAATCTTAACTGGGAATTTGTCTCAGCTTCACTGGGAATTTGTCTCTTTGGTGCAGTAACTGCCTCCACTCTTCTGCTAAAGCTTTACACTAAACGTTGTGCTCAGGGAGCAGTGTATGGGGACGGTCCCTTGCTCAAGGGTACCTCAGTGGTGCCACTAGCAGTCCTGGGATTCGAACCCACGACCTTCTGATCACAGGAGCAACTCCCTAACTACTAGGCCACCAGCTTGGTGAGGTCAGGTTGCTCTGGATCACAAACTCCACTTTAACTCAACCCAAAGGTATTGGATGGAGCTCCGTCCCTACAGAGAATGCATTTCCATTCCATCGCCAATGTATAGAGATTATACAAGCTGTTTGTGGGCAATTTAACAACTGTGTCTGCGATGAGTGCACCTTAAAGTAACTGAATTCACTAATTAGAAGAGCTGCATCAAATACTATTGGATATACAGTAAATGTTAGCATTTATTTCAAAGTTTAAACTGCTTGTACTGTCTCATTTTATCCATTCCCACCATTTCTATTCAAGGAATGGGTTTGGTTGGTTGATATTACGCTCTGCATCAGGACAGCTGTTGGAAAGGCGCACTGTCAATGAGAGTTCAGGCTTTATCCAGTACCAGTAGGGGCTCTGAAACTGAGCTGACATCTGTCTGCCTATACTGTTTCCCTGACTATTTATTGGACATAATGATGACCTCCTCTCTCCCAAGTCAAAACAATTACTGAAAGTCCAGTAACTGTGGCAACCCGGGGTCAAGGTCAGGCCTCATCTGAAAGTACCTCAAAAATGCTTGATGCTCACAATGCTAATACCACATAAAATCTATAACACATGGGGGCAGTTGGCACTCATTGACTTTCACTCTTCGTTAGCCATGTTAACAGTGCACAGTCTGAAAGACATAGTCTAAACAGTGCCTCTCATATGTGTACCATCTGACACTGGTTAGACTTTGTGCACTGTGGCGTATACGACAGCCAACCACTCTGGAAAAAGCACGTCACTTAATTTATTGTTTTATATAAATGTGTACATCATACCTGCATTGTTAAATATGTGACCTTAACACAGTTATTGGCTAAATCTGTATTCTGAAAGACAAGATTTTGGAACAATGCTGTAGAAGAACCAGCTTTGATCCCATAAAGAACCTTTCTATGGATGGTTCCTTAAAGGAATACATCTACTAGACCTTTTGAATTTTGACACCTTTTGTATTTTGGGGTGGCTGGTGGCCTAGTGGTTAGGGCGTTGCCCCTGCGATCAGAAGGTTGTGGGTTCAATTCTTATGACTGCTAGTGGCACCACTGAGCCAGGTACCGTCCCCACACACTGCTCCCCGGGCGCTGTGTTCCTGGCTGCCCGCTGCTTCACTTGGTGAATGG
>JBBPCZ010120679.1:0-27909 GCA_037974445.1 Brycinus macrolepidotus | reverse complement strand
ACAAAATATAAAAATTTCCAAAAATATATAAGAAATATAAAGCCTATCTGTACAAGACAAAATAAATTTAAATGCAATTAAAAAGTGGAATGAATGAAAAATGTCCGAAAAATGTCCAGTAGAGTAGTAGAAGTTATGAGCATGTAATCATTTAAATAATGCAGTGACTACTGGCTTTCATAGATTGTTAGAAACATTAACATTAGTGACTGAACTATTACTTTAAATGAGTGTATATACACGTTCAGCCATTACGTAACACCTGTGTAAGTATTGTGTAGGCCCCCCTTGTGCTACCAAAACAGCTCTGGACTGTCAAGGCATGGACCCCACTTGATCTCTGAAGGGGTGCTGTGGTATCCATCAAGTCCTGTAAGTTGTGAGGTGGGGCCTCCATGGGTCACACGAGTTCGTCCAACACATCCCACAGATTCTCGATCGGATTGAGATTTAGGGAATTTGGAGGCCAAGTCAACTTCGTCATGTTCCTCAAACCATTCCTGAACATGTTTGCAGTTTTCAGGGCACATCATCCTGGTGAATGAGGTCACTGCCATTGCAGCAATGTTTAGGTGGATGATACATATTAAAGCCTAGACTCAAGGTGTCCCAGCAGAACATTGCCCAGAGCATCACACTGCCTCCACTGGTTTGCCTTCTTCTTTTATTGTATCCTGGTGCCATCTCTTCCCTAGGTAAGCGGAACACTTGCACCTGGGCATCCACATGACGTAAAAGAAAATATGATTAATCAGACCAGGCCATCTTCTTCTATGGCCCAGTTCTGATGCTCACAGGCCCACTGTAGTCATTTCATAGACAGTGTTAGGATGGGTACTTTGTCTGGTCTTGAGCTATGTGGGCCCATACACAGCAAGCTATGATGCACTGGGTGTTCTGACACCTTTCTGTCAGAGCCGAAATGAGTTTTTTTCAGCAATTTGTGGTACAACAGCTCTTCTGTGGGATAGAACCAGACCCACATGCATCATTAAGCCTTTGATGCCTGTGACCCTGTCTTTCTTATGATTGTTTTTTGTAGGATTTTACCGCTACATACCAGGAACACCTCACAAGACCTGCTGTGCATGAATGATCTGACACAGTTGTTTAGCCATCACAGTCGCTCAGATCCTTATATTTGCCCATTTTTCCTGCTTCCAACTCATCAACTTCAAGAACTGACTGTTCACTTACTGCCTAAAATATCTCACCCCATGACAGGTGCCACTGTAATGAGACAACCATTATTATCCACCTGTTGTGGCTGATTGCTGTATATTCAAAAAAACACCACCTGGTTATTTTAACACTGACCTTTATTTGATATTTCAGTCAAGCTGTCCCTGAAATTGGTTCGGTGATAGGAACAGCTCAGCTGAACACTGTGACACGTTTAAAAAGTGTTAGAAAAAGTGTTTAGAACCTAAACACTCAGATTTACAGTGTATGTGCACCAAAAGGCTGATCTAGACTGCAGCACTGCATGCTCAGTAATTCCCGGTAATGGATTGTTAACGGTGCCTGTACTGTGAACCATGAATGGTGGAAGAGAGAGGATGACTCACTGCTTGGCTGGGGGAGGAGAGAAGGTGGAATGAGTCATCGATGCCTTCCCTCAGTCTGTTTACGGCTCCTGAGGTAGATGGCCCACTGATAGATGGCCCTCCAATAAGATCGGAGACGCGTCCCCTGCTTTAAATTCAGAGCCGGCTTTGCTGATGATATCACAGCATGCATGACGGATAAACTTCAAAGGAGGCAAATAGACCAGCCGTTCACCACAGTTTGAGTATGCTGAGAGTTTATTGAGCATATTTGGAGAGTAGCCTTCAAAACCCAAATCTTTCTCACAAACATAAACAAGAAACACTGGAATACACGATTAACCAAAAAATGGGGGAAATGCAAGTTAACTTGAAAAAGCAGCGATTTAAAAGGGACACTGAAGCCTAAAACTAGCACTAAGTGGTGTTTGTCATCTTATGTAATATGTCATAGCACAGCATTGCATCCTTTGGACTCAGTAATTTGACAGAATTCAGGATTTTGTAATCTTTTTGTGTTTTTGTCCATCAACACCTTGCATTCCCTTTGCAAATATCTCATGCAGATAAGGAAATCCTGACTTCTAGCGTAGTCACTGATGTATCTGGCATTAGCATTAGCCAGCTAGCATTAGGTCAATAGCATTTCAAACAGCCTGCCCTTAATTATTTACCCTAAAGTGGCTGAAGCTCCTCCCACCTTCAAGATACATCACCAGATGCAAGATTTCCTCGTCTTTAAACTGGAAATTCCCAATATAGAGACCACTGCGACACTGCTATAGGCTAGCAGGCATGTTTACAACAAATTTGAGCATTTTAAATTTTGGCCAAAATGTCCCTTTAAGAATGGCATTTAAGATACTTTCCTCTGAAGTGTCACAAATTAACATTCACTTTCACTCTTCAGGACTGTGAGAATGACAAAGCGAAATAGGAAAGCAGGCAGGACTCAAATGTATTTTTTCCCCTCAATAAGATGATTTCATGATCAAGAGGTTGCCAGGTAACCAGAGAGGAATGGGCATCTATGAGTCAAACCTCTTCAGCCTGTTTTATTTTTTTTTTTTTTACCATTCTGGCTAACTTGGTCATGTGAGTAAACCTGTTACGAAGCAATATCTGATTTTATCTCCAGCAGAAAGAAATGATAACTCTAAATATGAAATGAAAATATGATCAGTTCAAAATTACAAATCAATTAGAGACTGCACAAAGTATGACACAAATGAATCCGCTTGTAATTTTCCCTCTTGAGTTAATGGACATTTTTCATTTCTCAGAAAGGCCTGGATACACAAAGGCAGCACACAAGGGAATATCATAATAATATATGAATAAAAAAATAAAGGCCGCAAATTAAGGGCGATGAACAAAACGCGAATTACTGTGATAACAAGCAACACAGCAAACAACTGTGTACTTGATTCTGATTTAATTGGATTTCCATTTTCCTGTTTACTTTAACAGTAGCTGTATTTACTCCACAGAAGCAGCAACAAAAGCCATGAACACTAGAATGCAGACCTTCTGCATTTCATTGTAAAAGAAAAGCCCCAAGTCTTTGCACATGCACTCTTTAGGTATAAAACTGACTTTGTCTGCATGAGGGATGTAATGATACATTCAACCCACAATTCTTTTCAATAGACATTTTGGGGTTCATGGTTCGATGCGCAATATATATTTAACAAAATAAGACCGAATACAAGCTAAGATCTCAGTTCTTATTTATTCCATTTATAAAAAAGCTGTTTCTTGCACTTTTTCTCTTATTCTGCAGACTCTAGGAGTGTAATGACGCACTCAGTCCAGGATTCAATATTCTCACAATATTTAGAATGAAATTTGAATGAAGAAAAATGATGACTGTTTTCAGTTGGGACACAATTTACTAATGAACTGGAGCTTAGAAGTGGGGTTTTAGGGGGTGGGAGGGTACTGTATGCCGTGCACTGGACTGAGTTGTTGATTGGCACTTGCTGAACACTATAAACAATGCAGTTCTATCATATATAAGTTCATTATTCCCCATGATGCATTGTCATTTGTCCACAATGAACTTTATCACTGTGTGTTGCGGTGTGTGTGTGGGGGGGATGCATGCCATGAATGGACTGGGTTGGCGCTGGACTGGGTTGTCGATTGGCACTTGTTGAACACTTAAACAGTTTACATCAAATATAATGATTCTTCAGAATGCAACATCACATTCACAATGCATTTTGTCACATTTTGCATTGAAACATCACAATACTTTGATGCATTGTTACGCCCTTAGTCTGGTCATTTCATGTGAAACATTTCATTAAACATGAAACAACAGCATAACTACTGGTAACGCAGACCCTGTTACATATGGATGACAGTAGTACAGTTTATGTAATTACACATGTGTTTCAACTTGAGTTTTTCTCATTAATTACAGTTGTGTATGTTGATAGTTGCATGTTTTCTGTTATGTAATTACACACGTAATTTTGGTTGAAGTGCTGTTCTTCCAACAAGACGTTTCTGAATGTAACAGGAGGTGTGTGTTTACCTACATTATGAAAATACTTGTGTTGGAACACGGTACCTGAACCTAAATTCTGACCATCTCACAACACATGCAGACTGCTTGAGCTCATTCAGTGTTGACATTTCTTATGCATGTGCAGCACAAATACCTTCATAATTCAGGTAATTACACACTTCCTATTATAACCAGAAAACTTATTTTGGAAGAAGGTCACTCCATTACACACTCTATTAAATCTCTATTAGTTTTTCTTGCAGATTAAAAAAAGATCTGACTCAATAGAAAAAGAAGTCTTTTATTATGTATTAAGTGTATTCACTCCTGCATTTTTCTGAATATAATCTGAGTATAATCCTGGCCTGGCCCCCACAAAACATAAAACAACTAAGTGTAAATGGGGTCACTGATAAGCTTTCTCACCCAAATTAAAGACTAAATCATTAGATCAGAGCATGACAGGCTTAGTGTATCCAGGTCTTTAGAGGAATGGACCTGTCTGGGTTATTTAGGGGGTAGGTTGGATGCTCTCCACCTTAGAGAGACTGACAGGTATAGCTCCATCACCTGCGGCTGGGCTTGGCGCTTTAGTGACGAGGCTCGTGTTGCTCCTTCCACTCGCCCCACTTTGCCTTCCGCTGACCCCCTTCATCTCTCCCCCAATGGTCTGTGGGCTGCGCTCTCCCTCACTGGCCGCTGGTCTGGAGAAGGCGGACACCAGCAGGCCGGCAGCCATCAGCAGCCCCCCCACACTCAGCATGCCTGTGCCAGCCTGCACGCACATGTGCAGCCCTTGGTTATACTGCACGGCCTGACGGTCCACAAACAGCAGCTCCCCCTCTCCGAAGGCCTCGATCCGGGATGGGATAGCGAAGCCCACAGTCAAGACCACCAAACCAACGGCTAAGACCACTGCTCCAAACACGAGAGACACCTGAGAGGAGAGAAGCTTCTTTAAAATTTCGGAATCAGAATGAAAATCAGAAAACTTTGTTGATCCCGAAGGAAACTGCTATGACTGTACGAACACAAAGACAAGAGCAATATAAAATATAATATAAGTCAAAATAAAACTCTTCAGAAAATACTCTGTAAACAGAGAATGCACATTCCTGCACATCATAGGACTGACCAAGAGAAATGCTCCAAAACTGGAATAAAAACTTCTTACATTGGCATGCATTCAAAGTTCAGTGTATTTTCCTGTGGAGCTGGAGATGCATGTTAATTTTTTTTTGTTTTTCCAGACAGAAAAAAATATTTTCAGATATTTTCGTACTGTCACAAAAATAAGAAAGTTTGTCCTCAATGAGACATTGAGGCATACATAAATTATGGGACTGTACAAACACTTTAAGTAAATATTTATTTACTATAAAATATCTTTGAAGTTTTTTTTAAACTTTTTTTTTAATTGCAGAGCAAAAAACAACACATATTGACCAAAGGGGTCAGGATGGGACAATGGCAAGGGATTTTCTGTTTACAGACTGAACTGGCCTTAATTCAGAAACTAAGAAGTAACATTAAAAGTGATCTGCAGCTGTTTTTCACTGTTTGTGATGGAAACAAGCTTGTTTATACATATCCAGCAAATCAGACTGCAAGTTCTGTCAATATTCACTCTGATGTTATAAGGAGTGTTTCAGCTCCGACAGCTTTTTGAATACATGCCTTCCAGTCAGAAGAGAGATTTACATGCATCAGTCTTAAAGGCACGGTAAACAAAAACAGCTTATTTAATACTAGGGTTGTAAAAATGATCATGTTAAAAGAAATTATGGCTGCTTTGGGTGCACAAAAGTCAACAAATATCAGAAGTGGAAAATTGAAATGCAAGAAAATTGTTATTGAGTAATTTGCAAATGTAGAAAAAAAGTGTGTAAAAATCTTTGACTGGTATTGTAGACAGTAGCCTAGCTTCTGGAATGCATTCCTCATTTAGCTACTTGGTTAAACTCTTAAACTTATTAACCAGCACCTGATGAGCTGGGTCAGGTATGTTAGAGTGGAGAAAACACAAAAAGTCTGGGGTCCCCAGCACAGGGCTCATGATCCAATGTGCAAAATGAATATTTTTTTCAGTTCACCCATTTTCAGAACCAGTGTAGTGTCCATACCTTGCAGAGGCTGGAGCTCCACCACTGTGGCGAGGCACGCCGACTCTGATCATCCTCCTGCTCCCACATGGAGGCTGTGCACTCCTCATAGAAATGGTGCAGGTATGAGCGAACTCCGAAACCATGGCAACCAGAGCCCGCCATGCTTTTAAAGCGCGCCGAGCGCTCTGACCCACGGACCTCCGAGCAACAGGCCATCTCTTCGACCTGCGAAAAACACACATCACAAGATCCTTAGAATCTCATTAAAACTGCTGTTAAAGGGAAATTCCATCAATTTCCCAAAATGTCTGGGTAATTAAATAGTTAAGATGTGAACAAAGTTATTCAGAGTAGGTTGGTGTGAAATGCTCTGTTCTAAAGAAAATAACAGAGTCTAAATTGTTTACAGTGGTGCTGAATGGAACCAGACGTCTGAAGTGTTGAATGCCTTTAAAAGCTCCCTCACAGCAAGTTTTTACATGAAATAGTTACAAATACATGATGTCTCAGACGGTTTTATAGTAGTTTTGTTTCATTTTCATATAGAGTTTGCAGGTGTAATCCACCTGCCACACCAGGCTTTCTTCTTGCTAGATCCTTCACCTAACTTGGACAAATGCCCAAAAATGCCCAAATTTCCTTCATTTTAGGTCTTAGAAACAAACTGAAAAAACACAAGTTCTGATTGATGGCAGGGCTAAAAGTGGGCTGCAGCTAAGCTGGCTGTGTCACTGCTTTCTGATTGGTCGAAATGTTGTCATTACAACATTGGAAAGAGCCCATTATTTTTTAGTGCCTGCACTAAAAAACAACAATCCAGATACAAACTAACAACTGGGAAGCTGAATAAAGACAAGCACTACTGTCTGTTTGGGCTGAAGATAAATTTCAGTGGGAGTTTTCTATGACACTAACAAAGTTATCTTTAAAGCTGTGAGAAACGCGAAAGTGTACCAGGACATTGTTAACAAGTTAGCTGGGTTAGGTATTCATCACACGGCTAAAGAGTGCCGAGAAAAGATAAAAAAACTCAAGACTTTAAAAAATTAAAAGATCACAATAACAAAAGCAGCTCTGGCAGAAAAAACTTTCTGCTGGTTTGATTCCATGGATGCAGTTTTGGGACGACCGGCCATAAACTGTGGGGAGAGAATTGAGTCAGAAACTCCATTACTGGACTGAAATACAAGGGAAAATCAAATCAAGCTGCAAGTTCTGTACCATGTCAGTATGGTTTAGATACAGCACGGTTCCTGTAGACCTGTGGAAAAGTGCCTTTACTGTGAGCTATGAAAATGAACAAAACTTCACAGTGTAGCCAAACTTTAGTGCAGCCTCTTTAGACAACAGGGTTCATTTTTAAAAACTGCATCAGGAGCAGGAATGCTGATCTAGTTTTCATGACAACGGCCATCATAAATGCAAGATCTGTCCTCCTTACAGCTGCTTTGTGAACACCAGCCCTGCTGTTGTCTGAAATGACTGCCTGTAGCAGTGAAGTTGTGAAGCTCTGTGTCTGAAACCACATCAACGAGCCTGTAAGACCTTAATAAAGCACTGGGCAAGGTTTGAGTGGATTGAGAGAAGCATTGTAGCTCCACTTCTAGTAAAGAAGCAAAAAAAAAAATCTTGGCTGATTGACAGTATCTTGGGGATGTGGAACATTGTGTACATTGAATTTATTGCTGAAGCATTCCCTTTCGTAATACTGAGCTTTTTGGTAGGTTTTAGAACTTATATTTCATTCTTTCAGTCACTGAATGAATCACAATCTCTAGCCCTCTCTCTCTCTCTGTCTCTCTCTCTCTTTTTCTCTAGATTTGCTCCCGGGTTTCTTGTTTATTTGAGCGTCATACTGAAATGGATGTGCCTGTTGTAGTTGTTGAAGGTGACTGGCCGCCCACAGATGAGTCACCCTCACTCTCTCTCTCTCTCTCTCTCTCTCTTATACACACACACACACACACACATACACGATCTACAGCATTGCTGCTTTCTCCCTGCCCTGCATTCTTTGTTGTTTTCCTACCATACCTGATTCATAATTCATAAAATCCTTAATCCTTAACAGTGAGGTGAATCAGGTGTTTTGGTGCAGGGACTCTGGGGGTCTTAGTTTAACATCTCAAACCTTTAAGACCTTCACAGCTCATTTATCTCTCAACACTGTCATAAACAAGGCTTGTGGTGGGGTATATTATCTGCAAACGCTTTTAAAAGACAAAAAAAATGCCAATAGGGGTCAATCTAGTGGAAGGACCACTTTTGGAACCCTTGATTGGATGGTTCTCTAGTTCTGAGACTGAGAAGAAGCCAGGAAGCCCTTGAGAAGCTTTGGTTTTAAGACTGCAGATGTTGGTCTGGCATGCTGTGACGAGTCTACAGCGTCATTTGATGACCATAAACCAGTAGTTACAGCCTCGAGTCAGGCGTAAAGGAAAGCACGAGCGTGTTGTAACGAGCTGTTTCGCGCGCTGTCCATGGTGCTGAAACCTCGTGTATCCAGTAAACAAGACCACCAATAACAAATCAAGCCAGTTTGACAACACTCCCAGTCGTTAGTCTTAACTCACGGTTAGCCTGTGTGTAGCTCAGCTAACTCAAGTAAACCAACATTCAGACTCAAACCTCCTCAAACCTCCTGTAAACATCAGGCACGTCTTCGATTATTTTAACCCTTTCCAGTTCCTTCACTGTCCTCCTGCTCCGTCTCCCACCTGAACCCCCCCGCCTCCCCCATTTACAGCTGTGTAATCAACAGGCTGTGCTGGAGTAATGATGGAAAAGAACAAGAAAACTGATACCCCGTCTGGAGAGCAGGATCCTCCTCACGCGCGTCCCATCGCTCCTCCAACACGCACAGCCACGCGCATGCGCGCCGCGGGGTTTATTTATTTATTTAAATTTCTGTTTATTTATGTTGTTGAAGCTCAAGTGCTGGACGGTGACGGAGAGTGATGGCGGTGATGACGCTGATGACGAGGATTTATTATTTATTTTTTATTTATCAGGGGGTCTGCCACTCTTCTTTTTTCAGCTGTAATTGTAACGTGATTATTATTGTTAGTATTAGCATTAGTGTTAGAAATAGTATTTGGTATTAATATTAGGGTTAGGACGGGAACTAGCATTTTAGTATTCATAGTAGTATTAATTAGAGTGTTAGTGTTAGTATTCATTTCAGTATTAGTGTTAGTATCAGTATTAGAATTAGTATCAATATTAGTGTATTAGTGTTCATGTTCATTTCTGTATTAGTGTTGGTGTTAGTATTAGTAATAATATTAGTATCAGTATTAGCATATTGGCGTTAGTATTCATTTCAGTATTAGTGCTAGTATTAGTATTAGTATCAATATTAATATCAATATTAGAATATTAGTGTTAGCATTCATTTTAGTATTAGTGTCAGTATTAGTAATAGTATTAAAATAAATATCAATATTAGTGTATTAGTATTAGTGTTAGTATTAGTAATAGTATTAGAATAAGTATCAGTTTTAGAGTGTTAGTATTCATTTCAGTATTACTGTTAGTATAAGTAATAGTATTGTATTAGTATTTATTTCAATATTAGTGTTAGTGTTAGTATTAGAATTAATATCAATATTAGAGTATCAGTGTTAGTACTCATTTCAGTATTAGTGCTAGTATTAGTATTAGTAATAGTATTAGAATTACTATCAATATTAGAGTATTAATGTTGGCATTCATTTCAGTATTAGCGTTAGTATCAGTATTAGTATTCGTATTAGTATTAGTAGATCAGTCCCATTATTAAAATAAAAGGATTCTCAAGGCAGAAGTCTCTAAATAAGCCCTAAATAAATAATGAGAGCAGAACAAACCTTAAAGTCTACCTGAAATCAGACTGGACCCTCTTACTCTTAAGCAACATTCACTGTTATATGAAAACACAATTTTTGACTTCCTGCAGTCCTCTAATATGTCTCATGTTTTATGGTTACATCACCGTGCACCAGGGGTGGGGCAAGATAATATAAATCAATAACATCATCTTTTGGCACCTTCCTTCCACTTATCATCATGAGGAAACTCTCGGGTAGCTCAGGAACCCTGTGATATTGGAAAAGTGCCATAATCCGAACATTAAAACCCAGCATTAAAAGATTTAAACCTTCGATAAACAGCTCGAAGGTTTAAAACTCAATGACTGTAGAGCATACTCACTCACGCACTCACTCACACACACACACACACACACACACACAAACACACACACCATCCTCTAAAGCAGAAGTACCCAATTCTGGCCCTGGAGGCCAATGTCCAGTTTGGTGATTTTCCTGCTTAAACACATGGACACCAGCTCAACTGTTATTTGTCAGGTTTAGGGAGTGTGTTTGAGGAGAGGAACTACCAAACTGAGACCCTCTAGGACTGAAGTCAAACACTTCTGCTCTAAAACAAGGAAACTTCAGAGTACAACTTTTTAACTGACCTTCTCTTTATCTTCTCTTCTTTTTAGGTTCAAAAAAATGTTCAATATTTACAATGTGTATCTATATACCAGTATCTTCACCTAACATCTAAACATCTGCATTATTGTCAATAATAGATTACTGGGTACACCTATTCTGTCTTGTTAATACACTCTGGCCATTTTATCAGAAACTTCCACCACACAGGTACACGCTGTAGATTTACAGCTACGGTAACTGATGTCTCCGAAAGAGTTATGATGGTCTGAATAATAGAAGTGTGCTTCACTTTTGGTGGGATTGCAGAGAAATTACACACATCCTTGAAACAGGACTCAATTTACACATTTCTGACTAATTTATGTGTCAAATTTATCAATTTATGTGTCAAACCTAGTTTACAGTCTCTTCAAAATAATAATGGAAGTTAACGTAAAATGATTTTTGAGTAATTTTGCAGTGTTTCATTGGTCCATTCATTGTGAAATTTTCACATGTGGTGTGAAGGTCAGAGGGTGGTTTCACATTATGTAAAAATGTCAAATTTGAATACAAGGTTTTGTTCCAAAGCAATGATATGCTGTAACTGTACCCCTAAGAAGTGGCATTAGATCTGTAGGTGAAGACTGGAATTAAAGAGGCTGGACCGTTTCAGCAGCTATATACTTCATCTCCTTCTTTTCAAGTGTGATGACAGGACAGGCCATCATGAAGAATAATCCGTACTGTCCCCATTAAACCTGCTGCCTCCATATTATAATACACAGTTGATAGAAAGTGGTGGCAATGAGCTCTCAAATCTGAAACCACTCTATTCAGTAGTATCAGTAATGCTTACAAGTGGTAATGGTTTAATTTCATTTTTACAGTCAGTGAAGGCTGTAACATGTATTCTGGGTCTACACCTTCTCTTAACAACATTTGACCACCCCTTTTCAGCTTCACCAGTAATAAGTAATCACATCTTCGAGTGACATAGAAAATGGCAAAGTTCAGTGTCTCTCAGTCTGATCTGAATCTGCCACATATGTAGCACATGGTGGATTAGCGCTGACAGTAAGTTCCCTGTATGTAGTTCAAGAACACAAATTACACTTACAATTGGAGATTGAGCACCACTGGCTCCTGTTATGATTATGTTTCAACTTGATAAGTTTAAGGCTGAAGCACTTTACATATAGAACAGAGCTAAAGATACACCAAAGGATCCTTGTGTGCATCACCTTTTATAAGAGCTCATTGAGAGTACTTAGAGTTGGTTAGATAACAATTACATCACTGATGTTTTGCACCACTGCATGTTTCATGGTGTTTGATTAAAAATGAATGTGCCTGGCTAAGTTAACCTTTCTGTTAGCTTGTTAGGCATTTAAAACTACAGAGCTAGAAAACAGAGCAATGGATAAATGCCCCCAATGTACAGACAACTGTAAAATAAAATGTGAAAACATCAACCTAACTTAAACTAAACATAGCCAGGGACTAACAGGAGGAGGTGATTCATTTGTCAGCCATTTCTCATTCAGTAATTTCAGATGACATAAAGTATGGGCAAAAACAAGCTTTGCTGGACTAAAACTGCAAAAAGGAGTAGAGGAATTCCATCATGCCGATCGTTCTTGACTGAAAGCTTGCAACACTGACTTGAGAGTTTGATGGAATCTCTCTAGCACTCCCTGGGATTCCAGATGATCTGCAGATAAAATACAGTGCTGGTCGAACAGCTGCTTTAGAGCCATTGGTCAGACTGGACGAGCAAATATTGTGGAAAAACTTGGTTTTGGAAATTACAGCACCAGTAACCTTATGCAAAGGAATCACATGAACCTGGTAATGTGATCAAAGTGAAGAATGTTTGAGAGTGAATGAGTGAGTGAGTGGGTGAGTGAGGTAGAGACTAAGTAGGCGAAGAAGTCAGTGAGGTAGAGAGTGAGTCAGTGAAGTGACGAATGACTGAATGAGTTGGTGAGGCAGAGAATGAGTGAGTGAGGTAGAGAGTGAGTGAATGTATTAGTGAGGTGGAGAGTGTGTCCGTGAGGTGGAAAATGAGTGAGGCAGTAAGGCAGAGAGTTAATGAGTGAGTAAGATGGTCATTGAGAAAGAAAATGAGTCAGATGAGGTAAAGAGTAAGTGAATGAGTGAGTGAGGTAGAGAGTGAGTCAGGGAGGTAGAGAGTGAGTAAATGAATTAGTGAGGTGGAGAGTGAATCAGGGAGGTAGAGAATGGGTGAGTAAGGGAGTAAGTGAGTCAATGAGGGAGAGACCGAATGAATGAGAGAGACAGGATTATGTGAGCGAATGAGTGAGGGAGGTAGTGAGTGAGTAGTGAGCCAGTGAATGTATGAATGGGTGAGTGAATGAATGGGTGAGTGAATGAATCACTGAGGGAGTGAATGAATAGGAGAGAGAGAGAGAGAGAGAGAGAGAGAGAGAGAATGAGTGAGTGAGGGAGGTAGCAAGTGAATCAGTGGGTTGGGAATATATGAATGGGTGAGTGAATATATGAGTGAGTCTGTGAGGTAGAGAGTGAGTGTGAGAGTGAATCCATGAGCCAGTGAATATATGAATAGGTGAGTGACCAATGAGTAAGTGAATGAGTCACTGAATAAATGTGTGTGTGAGAGAGAATAATGAGTAAGCAACTGAGCGATTAAGGTAGGGAGTGTGTCAGTAAGTCAGTGAATGTGTGAATGGGTGAGTGAAAGAGTGAGTGAGTGAATGAATCACTGAGGGAGTGAAAGAATGGGTAAGAGAGAGATGAGTAAGTGAGGTAGTGAGTGAATCAGTGAGTTAGTGAATGTAAGAATGTAGATTTACAGGTACAGTAACTGGTGTCTCTGAAGTAGTTATGAGGGTCTGAATAATAGAGGTGTGCTACACTTTTGGTGGGATTGCAGAGAAATTACACACATCCTTGAAACAGGACTCATGTTAACATCATATCTGGTAGAGTCAGAAATGTGTAAATTATCAATTTATGTGTCACACCTAGTTTATAGGCTCATAAGCTCACAGGGTTCATATGATTGTCACTGTCAGAACAAAACATAATTTCTCCATCTCTAAAATTGCAACTTTACAGGATAGTGAAAAGACAATTTCAAAATAATAAGGGAAGTTAATGTATAATGATTTCAGAGTAATTTTGCAGTGTTTCATTGGTCCATTCATTGTGAAACAAGGTTTTGTTTCAACAGCAATTTTATGTTGTAACTATACCCATAATGAGTGGCCTTAGAGCTGCAAGTGAAGACTGGAATTAAAGAGGCTAGACAGTTTCAGCAGCTATAAACTTGAGTGAGTGAGTGAGTGAGTAAGTGAGTGAGTGAGGGAGGGAGTGAGGGGATGAATGAATGGGTGAGAGAGAGATTGACGAGTGATTGAGTGAGTGAGTGAGGGAGGGAGGGAGGGAGGGAGGGAGGTAACAAGTGAGTCAGTAAGTTAGTGAATTATGAATGGGTGAATGAGCGAATGAGGGAGCGAATGAATGGTGAGAGAGAGTGATGAGTGAGCAAGTGAGTGAGGGACGTAGTGAGTGAGCCAGTGAATCAGAGAATGTATGAATGGGTGAGTGAGTGAGTTGAGTGAATAAATGTGTCACTGAGGGAGTGACCTAATGGGTGAGAGAGAGAGTGTGATGAGGGAGTGAGGGAGATTTCAAGTGAGTGAGTGAATGTGTGAGTGTGTCAGTGCGCCAGTGAATGTATGAATGGGTGAGTGAGTGAGTGAATGAGTGTGAGAGTGAGTGAGTGAATCAGTGAGGTAGTGAGTGAGTCACTGAGTTAGTGAATGTATAAATGGATGAGTAAGTGAGTGAGTGAGTGAGGTAGCGAGTGAGTCAGTGAATGTATGAGTGAGTGAGTAAGTGAATGAGTCAGTGAGTCAGTGAATGTTTGAGTAAGTGAGTAAGTGGTTGAGTGAATGAGTCACTGAGGGAGTGAACGAATGGTGAGAGAGAGAGTGATGAATGAGTGAGTGAGTAAATTAGTTAGGTTGAGAATGAGTGAGTGAGTGAGTGAGTTTGTCAGTGTATGAATGGGTGAGTGAGGGAGTGAACAAATGGGTGAGAGAGAGAGAGAGAGAAAGAGAGGTCAGGAGAAAGTGAGAGAGTGAGGTGGTAGAAGAGTTATGACTGTAGTACAATGAGCTTCACATCTAAAAAGGCTGAATTTATTGTGCATTCAGTTTTATTCGTAGCCAAGTAAAAAGCGAACTATTGAGAGCGCCGTGATCCATCATCATAAACTCTTCCACTGCCTGCCTGCCAGATCACACGCCAGTCAGCGGAGGCTTCAAGGGAGCGAGACGAGTAAATTGTTAAAGTAGCATGAGCTTTTTAACACGAGCAGACAAAGGAGGAGAAAAGCTCTAGTTATGAAATCTCTCTGTCTGTGTCCTTTTGAGTAGTGTCAGGCTGTGAATATTGAAAAGTGCAGGAAAAGCCAGCATGGCCCTGCAGTGCAGGAGGATAATGTGCTCATTATGCTGCTGAGCCAGTGAGGCAGAAACGCCATCATCGTCTTTTCTCTCCTCACCCGTGTTTGATGTATGAAGTGCTTTAGATGGCTCCAGAGTCATGGGGAAACCGAGAAGAGTTCAAAAAGTCAAAGGATGCTCTGAGAGCCTGCCTGCGCTGCAAAATGGAGATGTTACATCATCCAAACGGTCAAACCACAGGCATTTCTGTAGATAATGAATACCATTTCAACCTATGCAGTATTATATATCCTATAAAGCTGCTGAGATGTGTTCCTATCATCCAATTTAGTCCTATAGCATTTGGTTACCACTAGACATTGTCTGAAATGACTAGACTTGAGGCTAGAAAGCAAGACAGGGCATACCCTGAGGGTATTGGGTATTGTTTGTTATTCGTTATTGCAATACTGGCTTTTGCAATACTAATATCCTGAAAGGCTGCAGTATGTGACGTCACTTGAATTCCAGATGTTTCAGATGTTCCATTTCTGTGGGTGCTTTGATGAATCAAGTCACATAGAGTATCTAAGGTTTTTACTGCACATTTGCATCTGAGATAAGAACCATTTAGGAACCCATTTTTAAGGGTGACTGGTAAATACCTTTGGTAAAAATAATGCAAACTTTAATCATGTTATGTTAAATACCAATTTCCAGTGCTCAATCAAAAAGCATTTTTCCATAGGTGTACAGGAACCAAACTGCATGCTTTGATTTTCCAGTGTATCTCAGTCCGGTAACAGACTTTCTGACTCAATTCTCTCCCCACAGTTTATGGTCGGTCGTCCAAAAACTGCATCCATGGAATCTAAACAGCGGAAAGTTTTTTGTAGAGCCGCTTTTGTTTTTGTGGTCTTTTATTTTTATTGTCTTGTTTGAGTTTTTTTTATTTTTTTCTCATCATTCTTTAGCTGTGTGATGAAAACCAAAGCAGACTTGTTAGGGATGTCCTGGATCACCTTCATGTTTCTCACAGCATTAAAGATAAATTTGTTAGTGTCATAAAAACTCCCACTGAAATTCATCTTCAGCCCAAACAGACAGTAGTGCTTGTACTTTGTCAGCTTCCCAGTTGTTAGTTTGTATCTCCATCATTGTTTTTTTGCGCTAACTGTAAAAAACACTAAAATGTCTACATGTACACAGAACTGTGTGCAAAGACAAGCCATGCATTGACAATGAACTGGTGCATTTCTACCGTTATTCTGCTTGTAGTGTAGTGTAGTGTAATATTTACACTTTACATTCTAGTGCTCTTATTGATAAAGAACTTCAGCTGGAAAGGTAACGGGTTTGCTAAATTGTCATTGGCTTTAGCTGCAAGTGTTAAAGACAGAACAGAAAGCCCTCATGGTCCTTTTGGAACTGATCCTGAGCAAAATAAACCTAAAACTGGAAAATTCAGTTCTGGGCTGATGGACTAGTTTTCTGGTATCAAAGGTTTTACTGTTTGTGCACTGGAAAATGTCCAAAGTGATTTGATATTGCAAGAACAATCACAATTGCAGTGTAGCGATATAATCACAATATGATTCTTTATTGTTTTTATATCATACCTTCCTACTGAGGGCTAAATTACCACCCTTAGGTCATGCATGGTTTTAAGTATGTTAGCTATATTTACATTTTATATCAAATGATACATGTATAATGTAGAGTAGTTTAGATTGGGCTCTATTATTTAGCTTCAGAAGTCATATCAGATGTTCTTTATGCTACACAAACACAGTTGTTTAGGCCAGACATGAACAATGGTTCCTAGAGTGTGGACTGCTTGTCTGTGTCTCTTTTCCAGACACCCTGGCCTACATTCTGGAGGCCTACTACAGACTCCCTGTGAACCACGTGGATGATTAATGGAGTAACAGTGAATTGCAACAAATTTTTGTCCTAACACTAGATGGCAATATAAACCCAGACAGAGTCCTGCTAGAGTCCTGTGTTGACTTAGCAGCTGCCTTCTCTATTCACAGAAAAAGCCGTGTAAACATTATTACACAAATATCCGTCTTAACAGTGCAGTACAATATTCGGTATCTTAACGGTGCAGTGGGGTAAAAGTATAAGCTTGTATGGGACAGAGTACAGAATACACAGGGATATGCACATAAATGAAATATATGCATGTGATATGAAATGTTAAGGTAATCTAAATTACAAGCACTTCTACTACTGTAACCCCCTACAGACTAAAGAGAAAGCATCCTGAGTCACTTCTGAATGTTTTTTATGATAGTGATTATACATTTCCCATATCTGGCTGTAAATTTACAGTAAATAAAGCAGCTTGTTGAAACAATTGAGGCTGTGTGTTAAGTACAATATATGTGTGGTGTGAGTGATGGAGTTTGTGTGTGTGTGTGTGTGTATGTGTGTATGCATGCGTGGTGTGAGTGATGTAGTGTGTGTGTGTGTATGCATGCGTGGTGTGTGTGATGTAGTGTGTGTGTGTGTGTGTGTGTGTGTGTGTGTGTGTGTGAGTCTGTATGTGTGGTGTGAGTGATGCAGTGTGTGTATGTCTGTGTGTGTGTGTGTGCGCGCGCGCGTGTGTGTGTGTGTGTGCCGCCCCATCATTAACAGTCTACACACACATAAAGCCCATAAACATTAAAGGGCACAGTTGTAGGTTTCAATCCACAGAGGTAAACATGTCCTACACGTCTGTGGCTGCAGTGCTGGCACCACGGCAGCGCTCTCCGGTCTGCTCGGCTCTCTCTACATCTCTCCATCTCTGCTCACCCCCTGCCATCTGTCCCTCTCTCCCCTGAATTCAGCCTACACAGCACACAGCCCCAGGGCAAAGGGGCCGGGTGGGGGTCTGCAGCACAGCAGCCCTGACATCTGCTGTCTTCCTGGGCTTCATGCGGAGGCTCCCAGGGGCCCGGCAGAGCACAGGCCCACACATCTATGCTGGCCTGGAACCACAGACCTATTGTGTCCATGCTGAATTAGCATGACCGATATTGCGTTCACCCTCCTCAAAGAGGGTGGAGCTTTGTGCCATTTGCTACGGTCATTAAGCTGTAAGGTCAATTTGACCTAAAGTAATATTTAATTTTTATGGAATGTTATGAGCACACCAAGACAGTTGATATACACACAGGCCTACACACACATTTATGTGTCTTCAGGCACATTTGAATTCTACCAGAGAGAGTTATTGAAATTATTATTGTTATTATTTTTGTTGTTGTTGTCGTCGTCGTTGTTGTTGTGGTGGTGGTGGTGGTGGTGGTGATAGTTGTAGTACTTGTTGTCATTGTTATTGTTGTAATTTATTTAATTTTATTGCTGTATTCATTCTATATATTTGTTTATTTATACTTTATTTTTGGGTCATTGTGCAGGGGGTCAAATTTATTGGACCCCATATATAGATTCTGAGACATTTATTCACCCATATCTCCCTCTTATTCATAATGCATCGTGCATTCCATTCAAATTATATTAAAATGCAGAACATTTAAAGCTGTTTTAATGCATCACTCACTCTCTCAGGAGTGAAAGTTTTGCTTTTGTGATACATGTCATCCACAGAACCTTCTGAAAAGACAGAATGCAGAGTTTTTTGACAAAATACATGGATCTCTGCCATACTATATTATCAATTATGGATATTAGGAACACTTTGATACCACCCATCACGGTTTCTAGGGTGTTGTGATGATTTCTCCTAGTATAAAAAGGCTATAACGCTAACGAGGGAAAGAATCAAACACTTAAAGGCCTTGTTTTTCTTGTTTCTAGACATTATACTGGAAGCTAGGGCATGCCCCCCCTCCTCCCTCTCTCTCTCTCTCTCTCTCTCTCTCTCTCTCTCTCTCTCTCTTTCTCTCTCTCTCTTGCTTTCCTTACTGAGTGTGAAGCGGTGTGCACAGCAGAGCGTCCTCTTTCATCTGAGGAGCGATCAATAATAGATGGCTCTCCCATGCTCTGGGAGGATGCTACACTAGCTGTAGCTGCTGTTGCTGCACTGACAGCCCTGCTCAGCACCCAGCCTGAGCGGAGTGGAGCCAGAGCCTGGCCCAGGCCCTCCAATTAAAGCCCAGCGCTTACAGAGCCTGGCAGCCTAGATGCATCCACAGCTCGCCTCAAAGAAGTGCCTCCAACCCCCCACCCCTCACCCCCACTACTCCACCACCCTCCAACTTCCCCAACCCCTGGAGACCCTCTGACCTACTCCCCCAGACTGTATTGATCTTCAGGCAGATGTAAAAGACTATTGAGGTCATCATTCATTTTTTATCATTCCCAAGAAAATGTCAAAACGTGCGGCAGAAACGTCTCTGTGTCAGGCGTAATGGGCCGCGAGGCAGCCAGAGAGAAGGACTGATGAGAAAGTCACCGTTTTCCAAACTGTAGCTACATACGAAATTGACACAGCTTGAGAATCATCCTAAAAGTCAGTGACTTTTAAACACGTTCTTGTCTGTGTTGAACGTGGCTGCCCTTGATCCTGCTGGGTCACTTGTACTCCTGTAATATAAACTTGCTCTTTTCTCTCCACTGGATCCCCTTTTGAATCTTGGAAGAAATCATTGTTCTTTTTCATGCTTTTATGGAGTTTTCCCTTTTGAGTCTTGGTTCTTCGCTGTGTTTCTTCTCCATGCTTTTAGGGAGTTCTTTCTTTTGAGTCCTAGTTCTCTGTGTTCCCGCTTTTTGCTTTTAGGGAGTTCCTTCTTTTGAGTCTTAGCTCTCTGTTTCCGCTCCATGCTTTGAGAGAGTTCCTCCTTTTGAGTCTTGGTTCTTCTCTGTGTTTTTTCTCCATTCTTTTAGCAAGTTCCTCCTTTTGAGTCTGTTCCTCATAGTATTTCTTCTTGTGCCTTGGTCCTTCTGTGTTTCTTCTCCATGCTTTTAAGTTGTTCCTCCTTTTGAGTCTTGGTTCTTCTCCGTGTTGCTTCTCCATGCTTTTAGAGAGTTCCTCCTTTTGAGCCTTGATTCATCTCCTTGTTTCTTCCCTATGCTTTTAGGGAGTCCCTACTTTTGAGTCTTGGTTCCTCTTAGTGTTTCTCCTCCATGCTTTTAGAGCATTTCTCCTTTTGAGTCCTGGTTCTTCTCAGTGTTTCTCATCCATGCTTTTAGCGAGTTCCCTTCTTTTGAGTCTTGGTTATTCTCTGTGTTTCTTCTTCATACTTTTAAAGAGTTCCTCCTTTGAGTCTAGGTTCTTCTAAATGTTTCTTCTACATGCTTTTAGGGAGTCTTGTTTCTTAGCCTTGTTTCTTCTTCATGTTGTTAGAGAGTTCCTCCTTTTGAATTTTGGTTTATCCCCATATTTCTTCTCCATGCTTTTAAGGTGTTCCTCCTTTTGAGTCTTGTTTCTTATCTGTGTTTCTTCTCCACACTTTTAAGATGTTCCTCCTTTTGAGTCTTGGTTCCTTTCTGTGTTTCTTCCTCATGCTCTTTTCCTTTGTAGTTTTGGTTCCTCTTACTGGTTTCATCCTCATGCTGTTAAGGCAGAATTTTTTCAGTGAAATTTGATTAATGAAATCACATCCATTATAGTGGAAATTGGAGAGTGCAGAGTGGCTGGTTGCAGCTGGTGGAGGAGCTGAGAAGAGAACCATCAGACTGGGCTGTTTTACCACTTGTTAACATTCCAGATTTCTTTGAGAAATATTAATGTTGTGTCTATACAGCTGCTGCCAGAGCTTCTAGACAATAAGGACTTGGTTCTATCTTCAGCATAACTGGAGCACCTGGCTCTTAAAGCTGCAGCCACTTTGCTCCCATAAAATTATGGTGGCCATCATGATGCACCAGAATGAACAACACACAAAAAGTGTGTATTAGCACAATGTCAAGTTGAACAAACTTTTTGAGTTCAACTTTAGTGAACTTTTCCATGCAAAACCACATTGTTATCCAAAAGCACGACTGCTTTGCCCCTATTGACCTCTGAAGAGACTGTCCTCTGTATAACAGCGCTGTAATCGCAGTGTAGGAAGTACTAATTTTAGCAGTGACCAGGCATTGCATCATTCAACCCCAGAGATGGAAATGGCCAAGTTCTACTGGGAAAAGCCTAGACTTTTTAAAAACCTGCTCAAACTCATCCAGTAATTCCCATATTTGGTGCACTTTCACATTGAAGTATACATTAAAAATACCTATCCATTTATTCATATATTTATAACTGACCCACTGTTTTTTAAGAAGTTTAAATCTATTTCACATCTGTGGTCCCCAACATTAAGTCAAAAAACCTACACGTCTTTTGACTGATTGTTTAAAATTGATCTAGGTCTCTATTCAGTCTGGCATTTTCAGTATAGATGTTACAACCAGATCTGACTCTTGGAGTGTTTAAAAACCGAATCACTGAACTTTTAATAAGCTAAAATGTATAGACTTTTTTTCCAAATTCTAACTAACAACACCACAGAAAAACATCTCCTAACAGTTAAGGGCTTTTTCATTGAAACTATTGTTAACTAGCAACACGCAGGCCTCAAAACAAGCTTTTTAACAAAATGTCAAAATGTCAAACACTTGCCAAAACAATCCTTGTTGCAACCAAAGTATTAAATCATCTCCTAAATGATGTCATCTAGACCATCAAGATCATTACACTTTCTGTTACATTTATATTGGATACATATTATATTTAAATCCAATGAATGGCAGGCTAGTTAGCTAAATATCAGCCACCTTGTATTTCAGTTGGTTTAACATACATGCTTTTAAACCTGGACCCACTGACTGAAATGTTCAACAATAAACACACAAATGGAAATAATAATAATGATAATAAAAAGAAGAAGAAATATCACACTACACTTTACATATAAACATCCTAGCCTTCACCCTCCTACCCTCCCTTGGTAGCATCGTTTTGAGCAGCAGTGCACTGAGATATGGACCCTGTGTTTGGATGTGATCATGGATCAGCATGTGATAAAAGATTCAGAGAGCCCCACTGAGCTGCAGCTCCTCTGACCACGGCTAATTGGACACACTTAGTCTAGGGACCACCCCTAACTCCAGTTGCGATAAATATTTAATCTTCATATAAAAAATCCCATTAGCGTTGTTCTTACAATGTTCTGTGACTGGTCAGTGGTGGTCATTACGGGCGTGGCCTTCCCCCTCTTTGGCCCTTGATCAAGCCCCTCTAGCCTGTGTGAAAAGTCCTATGCGACTCTGATGGACTTGAGCTACATGGATATAAGTAGTGCCCCGTCTGGGGTCTGGACTTCCCAGCTTTTTAGGGTCAAGATGTGATGAATTAGTGCGATACTCACCCAAGCAGTAAAAAAAACCCAAAACAACAACAAGAGTGAGGTCTGCATCATCGTAAGCCATTAACGTCCCACAAATCAGCTGGGTTAACGGGTGGAAATATCTTTCAGGATCTCCCCTCTGGAGCAGCGGAGCAGGCCGGGGTCCGGCAGCACAGCGTAGCCATTCATACACCCCGGATTTATGAGCACCTCCAGAACAGGCCATCTTTGTGTGGAGGCCTTCACTGTCTTGAACGCAGCTGCGTAAATTATCCTTTTATTTGGCACTTTGCCTGCTCCTCTTTATAACCTCAGCTTAGGTTTTTCCATCAGTTTTGTAGAGCAATTTTTTTTTTTTTTGCGCCCACTGCCACGTTTTCAGTCGGATCACTGGTAGCTAAATGTCATATCCCATATGCTATGCATTCAAGTGCACGGTACAGCTCTCATGTTTTTAGTTGCTAAGTTTTTCCTTCAGTCTCTCTCCCATACCCCAACTCTCAGCGCTCTTTATTTTCACTGGATCATCGGTAAAGCCGAAATGTCACACGCTATACGTTCACGTACATAACTGCCGTAGTGAGTCTCATTATACAGTTCCCTGGACTTGGATCTTTTTATATCGGTCCATATTTTCTCCTGAAAGATGAAGGTCTGTTGAGTTAATTATCTCCCTCCATTTCCATACATAGAGGCTGAAATGTAGCGATAAGAAGCAGGCCACTCTGCTCTCCATAATGAGCTTTACTATGAGTAATGGACATTGGCTGCAGCGCTGGGGAATATCAATGACAAGTCTTCACGACACCCTTAATTACCTAAACGTCCATGCCTCACATAACACGGACCCATCTCCCCCTGGGCTGCTGTGGGATCACTCAACTCCCTCCACCCCACTTCGTACACAGACCTGCACACTTTGTTCCAAGGCAGCTCAAGACGAATGCACGTATATGTGTGATTACTGTTACACTGAACAGTTTCCCTCTGGCTGAACAGCGTGTTGTCAGCCAACAAAAGAGCTTTCATCTCTTAAAAATTCAAACAATAAAGGGGTGCGTATGGCGCCGTGGCTGCGAGACGATTCCGCAAAGTAGGGGGAAAAAGTTCTCCAAGCCATCAGTGAGGTTTGGTGTGAAAACCCACCCGCCCTTGCCGCACCTGTCTGTGTGAAGCGAGGAGGCTCGGTGTGCCTTAATGAAACTTATCATTCCGCTCATTGGAATAAAACAGCTGCTGCGCTCTGCGGAGAGAGAGGTGGGCTGACAACACCTCCAGCGGCGTTAATTAGACCAGCCAAACACGCAGACAAGGGGAGGAAGCTCACAGAGCATACATTAGGAAAGACCAGCTTGCCAAGCCACATGGATAATATCGCCACAAAGGGGATGCAAAACAATTAGTGATGCCTTCAATGTTCATTCTTCCACTGTAGCAAAAAAAAGTGCTTTATTACAGAAGTAGCATCTCATAGCATTGTGTTAAAGGAACATTCAGGTTTCAACCTAAAACTCTTCTTTCTCTTTACGTGATTAGTTACCACAGACAATAAGTTTGATTCTTTTTCTATGCTTAAACAAGGGCTGAAAACTCATTGGCTCAAAACATACCTAGAATAGAAACCAATGTGCAGTTATTCCATAGAAATTAACTGTAGGACACATGCAGAGTGCAAGTAGGGCTGTGCAATATATCACTTATAAATATAAGCTGTTATCTCAAAGTTGTTGTGAGTGAACTTACATTCATTTGATTAATGTGTACTTTTGCAAGTATGTAATCATCTGATATAATCAAGTTTGCATTTAAATTGTTGCTGTTTATGGTTACCCAGATAGCTATCTTGGCATTTGCAGATTTGCTGCAGTTTAAGACTTACAATTTGCAAATAAGGCCATGTGAGCACCCTGACCTCTCACATCCAAAGGACGTGTATATTGTTCAGATTTAGCACTATTTTGCCATTATCAGCATTACAAGTAAAAACTCAGATGACACGTTTGGGTTCACTGGTGATTATGGATAGTAAATAAAATATATTTGCTATATTTGGCCATATTTGTTTTTGACGACCCCTTGTTCCATTCACCACCATTGTAAAGAAATCTCTACAATGCATCATTTCACCCCATTGACTCTGAATGACTTCAAAGACTTTTGCTTAATTTCAGAGGGGTAAAAAAGTGGAATTTTTAAAAGTGCAGAACTTAAATACAGAAATGCATGCATTTTTCCACTACAGCAGTTCATTCATAGCACTTTGCAGTCTGTAGAACCACAGTGTGGTATTTTGTTTATATTGTGCAGCTCTGCACTCACGTGTTACTGAGAAGAACACAGGAGTTTGAGTGTGGAATTGTGCCGGTTCTAAGGCAGCGTGTAACTGTCAGATGATGAAAGTGTCTGGGCAGAGCTTCTGTTCTCCTCTCTTGCTTTTCCCTCCTTTATGAGCATCGTTTCCTGTGGCAGAAGAGGAGGAACCAAGCGAGGGATGAGGAGGAAACGAGCCGGGGCTGGTTTGATCTCTGCGTCTATCAGACTTGGAGGACTCACACAGTGTGAGCTGCCACACAAGCGCCTGCCAAGTCGTCCTCATAGTACAGGAAACGTACACTAGAGTCGTCGCCACACACACTTTAAACCGCTTTTGTTGTTGTGCGTGTGGGGGTGGGTGTGTGTGTACTGTGTGCCTGAAGTATTTTTTTTTTCTCCTCATTGTATGACATTTGTCTCACTGTCTCTTTCATACTGTACGTATCTGAAGTGCATATGGTGTACAGTATTTTTCTTTACGTGTGGAAACTGTGTTAGGAGTTAAGGAATATAAAGAAAAAGAAAGGAATTGATAGTAAAATGAGCCCTGCAAAATTGCCCCAGTTGAGTAATTGTGTGTTTGTGTACGTGTGTTCTTCGAAGCACTTGTCATTTCCATTTGATAAAAGAGCCCACGGCAGCTTTCCCTGTGGGAGAAATGCACATTTCCTGAATGTGTTATGCAGAAATCTATGGATATGCATTTCCAAACCGCAATACTTCAGAGCGAAATCAATACCGAAATAAAAATGATCTGAATGCTTCCTGTAATTGCCCTCCATTCTCATGTCAGATCGGCCCAGTTATTTATACAAATGTAATGTCTTGATGGCTTGGTTTTGCACCCATCGGCGGTAGAAATGTACCTAACTGCCTACAGCCGTGTTGGTATCGGCGTGCGCCGTCCTGGGCAGCCTGTGTGTGTACGCGGAGTGGCTCGGATTCAGATGTAATGAGTCCTGTGTTTATTTAAATGGTTTTTCCATCACGGGCTGTAAAGCGGAGTAGTCGGCCACTGCAGCAGTAAACAGGCCCACGACTCCACTGATTTATGAGCCATTAGGAGCAGAGAGGCACTTTACTGCACTGAGCTAATCTGAGCGCTGCTGGCACTGCTGTGTGAGTGTGTGTGTGTGTGTGTGTGTGTGTGTGTGTGTTTATGTGTGTTCATGTGTGCAGTCAGCTAGTGTTACACCAGGTTGAGCTAATAGCCATTTTGCTATGTTTGATCTACAAAATATGAAGCTACCCCTTTCTCTTAAACCCTCCCACAGGAAAAAGGGGGTGTAAACTTAGGACATCCATGCTCCACCATGATCCATGCTCTATGCATTCCTTTATATGAAAAGTTGAGATTTGAACTTATTAAATATCCCATTCAACCCTTGAATTTAGGTTGGTGTTTACATTCGCTACATGCCATTTAAAAAGCTATGCTAGGAAAGTGGACTGTGGTGTTGTAGTTAATCAAAACTAGCTAGTCAGATGTAACGGGACCCCTGTCTTTCAAAAAGCTCCATATTCAAATCACCAGTTTATAGAACATCTTTCCAAAAGGCTTAAAGATCATCTAGGTGTTTCTGGCAAATGTGAGATGAGCCTTTATGTTCTTCCTGATTAGCAGAATCGTGTTCTTTATGAATAAAACCTTTGCCCTGTCTCTCTCACAGTGGAATCAGGAATGATGACCGTTTCTGAGGTTAGCAAGACCTGCAGTTCCTTAGATGTTCGTGGGCTTCCTGGATGAATCCTCTTTAGGTAGGAATTTAGGTAGGTTGGCCACTTCTGGGAAGACTTACCCCTGTTCGAATGTTTTTCCATTTGTAGATAATGGCTCTTACTGTGGTTTGGGGAGTCCCACAGCCTTAGAAATGGCTTTGCAACCTCTTCCAGATGAATATATGGTTCTAATTAAGTGATGCTTGGATTCAACAGAACTGGCAGTAATCAAGCCTGGGTGTGTCTGGTCTAATTGATTCCAATTATCAACTAAATTTGGTCAACTGCTTGATTAAGTAACTAGAAGGGCAATTATTTTTTTCTCATAGGGCCAGCTGGTGTTGGATAAATCAACATTATACTAAAATTAATATTCTTATAGTTCACATGTAATTCAGTTTCATCAAAACTATGCCACTGTATTGAAGGACTGTAGAATTTATATTATGTTCCTGCACTCAATCAATCTGACAGTGACAAAACACAAAGGTATCTTGAAATAGGTATACATAACCCATTACACCCGATCTTGGATGAGTCTACACTTAATAGTGAGCCACAATTTTTGCAAACCCTTGGCCTTATTTTAATTACATTCATATACATCTTTCCTGAAGGGGTAACCAATGAGCCGCTTCCAGTGTGTATTTGACCTTGCACTCCCCTTGCTTATGGCGTTGCACTATTGATGGTCCATTTCTTTCAAACAGCCTGCTACTCAGAAAGCTCCTAGCCCTAGAGAGGGGGATTCCTGAGCTTTAGTGGGGTCAGGCCTCTCATAGTGCCCCATTGTCCACTCTCCCTTTAGGGCTCCATTAACATTTACAACCATTGATCACATCGGTCCAGTGGTCAAGCTTGAGGTGTGGATAACCTTTTCTGCTCAACTAACCAGAGCCTGCAGTGGCCATAAGTTACACCCCATATCATGGATTTAAAAGGGCAATGTTGTCATTTGGGATGTTGAAACGTATTATAATCACTGTGATCTAAATGATTAATCCTGGCTTGAACTGGGGTTAAGTGGAGGTGACGTAGAGTCTAGGAGGTTTCATAGCTCTCTGTACTACATGCTGTGTATGTGTGTGTAAAAGAGATTTCCATTCTCAGCAAGTGGTGTGAGGGCTTGTCCTAACGTTTAGTTGTTAGCTTTAAATTTTAATGCGCTTTTCTATAAATGAATGATCCCAAAGAAATCACACATCCCAAAGAACTGGAATGTCAGGAGCGACTGGTATAAATGGGTTAATAAGTCTGAACCCTTCTTCTTTTTCAAGGATAAAAGGTATTAACCCTTAGAACTCACAGCGCATCAGTCAAATCTGATTTCAGTCAATATAATCGGTGTAAATCAGTCTAAAACCGGTGTTTGTTCTCCTACACTCTCGCCGTTTGCTGCTCTTTGAAGTTGAAGTTTATTGTCATTTGTACCAAGTACAGAAATTCTTACTTGAAAACCTCTCCCTCGCAGACAGAACATAAGACATGATACGCAGAAGACATAGAAGACAAAGTGGTGCAGCAGCAATAAATAACAGTCACAGGCTAAGTTGCATAATGTGAATGTGCA
>JBBPCZ010120678.1:0-10238 GCA_037974445.1 Brycinus macrolepidotus | reverse complement strand
CCAACACCCCCCTCCCCTCCCTCACCCTACCCCCTTGAACAACTCAGACTTTAATTACCTGTTAAAATACTCTTTTTTTATACTGCACATTCTGTTGAAACTTGACATTAGCATGTTCGCTGCTACAAACTGCACAATTATATTTATTGCTGTTCAAAAAAATTTTTTTGCACATGTAAACTCTGTTTTGCATCTTTGCACATCTCTGCTGCTAGAATACAGTACCGGTCAAAATACTGTATTTATCCTCACTGAAACTACTGTCAATTGCACTGAACGTTGTCTTGTCTTGTCTCGTTAGTTGTACTGTTGCTCTTTGTCCTGTTTGCACTTGTGTTCTGTTCTGTGCTGTTCTGTTCTGCTGTTGTGTTGCACCATGGTCCTGGAGGAACGTTGTCTCGTTTTACTATGTACTGTGTGTATATGGTAGAAATGGCAATAAAAACCTGCTTGAACTTGAACTTGAAATAATCACCTTATTTAAAAGCGTCAACGCTCCTCCCTTTTATTTCAACACTTTTTGAGAGTCTGACATTAGAAAGGCAAAAAGAATATGATGAAGTGTGAGGATGATGATTAATGGGAAATTTGATTGCAGCATTTTTAAATAATGACCTCTTAAACATGACATCCTAGTACATAATAAAATGGATGTGAAGGTGTTTCCAGGCTATTTCTGAAGGCCATTCCTCTTTATTTCAAAACGTCTTGAGAATCTATATGCCAGAATTATATGCCAAGTTTAGGGTGTGATTAATTAAAAATGCTGAATTAAAATTTTCATAAATCAGCATTCTGACTCTCTGTCATACTCTCTTTCACCCACCAATGTCAGATTCTCAACATATGTTGAAATAAAGGAGGAGGAACCATAAGAAAAACTGACCTAAAACTCACTAAGGCCTATCCACGAATAGACTAAGACGTGTTGAAATGAAAGGGGAGAAGCCTTCAGAATTGGTATGGAAATGCATTTTGTTAAGAGGGTTTTTTTTTTCAAAGGCTGCAGTAAAATTAGCATTCCGACACTCTATCACACTGTCTTTCATCCCCCTTATGTCAGATAACCAAAAGTTGTTTTATTTCAGATTTGAAACAAAAGAGTAGGATTTTGATTGATTTATGGACTCACATTCCATGTTACAGAAGTCATTTCAAAATGCTGCAGTAATTTATTGTTCCATACCTCAGCATTCTGGCACTCTTTGGCTCTGATTCTTACCTCATCATATCAGATTCTTTAGAGATTTTGAAATGAAAGGAATGGAAGGTTTATAAATCGTCTAAAAGAGCCCATTAATTTATTGACTGATGTCGACTATCTAGCTAACTTATGGCTTATCATGTGATTAATTGCAAATTGGAACTAAGCTGCTGCATTTAAAATAAAAAGAAACAATATGTGAAAAGAAAAAAGTAATTTGAGTGGATTCCAGTTGAAACTTCCAACTAAACATATCAGTCCCATTTCAAGTTGGGGAAGCTGCACATTTCTTAAAACAACTTGACACTCACCCTCTAACTTCATGATTGTACATTAGACACTGTTAAAATCCTAGCATTCAAATGTATTACAGCAAGTGTTGAGTGTTTTTCTGCAGGAAAAGAGAAAAAGATGAACAATTTACATTGACTATTACAGTTCCCATCAAAGTTATACATTCATACAAAAAATCTAAAACATTGTATACATTCATGTTGAAATATCCTTTAACAATATTTTATTCTCCCTATTGGTCCATGCACATTCATGATGAAATATACTTTAATAATCTTTTATTCTCCCCATTACTCCTTTTTAAACTTTGCATCTTTTATACAGTATTCATTTTACCTGTCATTTGTTCATGTTTGCTCCTTGTTTATTTTTGTTATATTATTTTCCCTCATTTTTGTTGACAGCGTTGCTACCTGATCTGCATCCTCTGCCCGATTTGCATTGCAACAGTGCACCACCGTCAATCAAGGATAGAGTTGATTACAATTATCAGTACAAATGTTTGACAATCTAATGAAAAGAGCATTGAGAGAAGAGTCTGTAATTGTAAGCTGTTAAGTGTATCTACATTGTAAATACTATTATTGTATATCAGTATATCATTCGTGTAAATACCATTAGCAATTACTATTTACAATGAGTGTACTTAGGAGCTTCAATCTACTCAATATTACTATGTAAATACAGTGTAAACAGCATAATGCAGGTACTATTTGCACTTGCAGTGTATGTAGAATGAAGTTATGTGTACTATATGTGTAACTTCTATCTACAGATGCTATTTACACTAAGTACACTAATGAGTGAAATTAACATCATGCATTTTATACTGTTAGCAATATTAGCTTATAACATCCAGCAATAAAATTCTTTCTCCAGCAATAAAATTTTAAGTACCACCAGCGGTCATTCTTACCAAAAGCTTCCTCTTAATTACCAGGCTGCTGTTGCCACATGACAGATGCTAAACTGTTAATGCGGCATGTTTATGTGTAAATACTGTCATTTTTTTTCAATGTTTCACATGCTGCACTGCAGTAAATCAGGCCAGAAGCAGCCAGAAACTGTTTCTTAAAAAAGCATATTGTAATTTATGACAATAATGGTATATCCAATCATGCTGGCCAGCCCAGCTGAACATAAATAGATCAAACTTTCTTTGCCCTTTTTACTGAAATTAAACAACATTCTATTGAAACTCCTACATCTTTCTGTTGTGAAAATGTATACATAAACACCCCAAGTAAGCAACATAATACACTAGCTGTCAAAACTTTTGCTAACATAAACCTTTTACATACACTGATTTTTAGCAGCTATTTATGTTTTACCCTGTTTGTTTACTTAATGGAGGAAAACACTAAAATTAATGAGAATTCCAGCCTGACAATGCAATATATCATAGTTCATTAAGTAAAATTTAGGCTATGTTGAGAAATGTGTGGAGAAGAAAAATCCAACTGCTATCAATGGTCTGAAAATTGTGTAGGAAGCAGTTAATTTCTAAATTAATTAATAAAAAGTATGACGAAGCAGTATTACTGTTGGTCACTGACAGTGGATGCAGTGGTTTTCCATACATTTTCCATCTCACATCTCAGTGTGGCATATTAGTGTAATATATCTGATATTTGTTGTTTTCCTCCAGACAGGATAAACGCATCAAAAATAGTTGCTAAACATCAGTGTAAAGGTGCACCCATTGAAATGTGGTGCCATTTATCAGGGCAGTGATCATTTTTTTGTTCAAAACATTTTCAAAATGCAAATAAATAAAGAAATATACACCATATTATTTTGTGTTTCCCAAACTTTTTCTTAAGTTTATTTTTTAGTAGTTATCATCCAAAACCTAGCACCTGTAATCAATCCCTCATAACTTAAATGATGTTCACTGATTAACAAAACCTTGTTCTGACTTGAGTGCAGTGAGGAGCCAATACTGGTTGGTGAAATGCAAGCGGAAAAAAATGTTTTGCATTACATTCATAATCCAACGGGTGTGTCTCATTATGGCCACCTAGTCACACCCTTTACATGTGTTGTGTGTAAAATCACACGCAACTGAAATTCAAAATAATTTTAAAGAAATAAGTAGACTAGACATGGCATCACACTGAATAACCAAAGTTTGCTTGATGTGTGACTAATATATTCCCCAAATATTCACCAATTTCAAAATTTCATAAAAAGTTCCTGAAAGGGTTATGTTGATCCTAAATGGAGTAAATGAGACAAGGGAAAAAAGCAAAACACATCTTAAGCAGATTTGTTTAGACTGTATGTCTAAGTTTGTTTTTTGCTGTTCACACTGTCACACAGAAAACACACCCCATCAATTATTGCTGTCTAATAATTAGATTATTGCACCCAATCATTTGTTTACATTTTTTAGCACATACAGTGCTAAACCCAAATGTGTAGTGTGAATGTAGAGGGCTATAATGCATACACTTAGAACTTTGGACATATTTCATGAAGCTTTATATTCTATTATTTTATGTCTGTGCACACCAGTTCTTCCAGAGCCCGTCCTATTCTGTGGTCTTCTGTGGTACACCTCTTTGTGGCAAAACAAATGGCTGGCTACAGACTGTCAGTAATATAAACATTACATGAATAACAAAATCAAACTGCATTTTCAAATAAATACAGAAAATATACTGAAACTTCAATTTACATTTTTTTTATTTAGTGTTAAATGTTAACACTAAGTTTTGCCTTGATAAAGACATAAGAAACTTATGACTATAAGGGCCCATAAGTATTGTGTAGGTAGTCAGTAACTGCAGACATACTTGACAAACTGTTAAAGATTTTCCTCTCTGGGTGGGAAGTGATACGTTCTAACATGTATATTAGGTGCTGGTGGAAGCAAGTGAAAGCAGTCCCATGTTCCAAGGCGATGTCCACCCAGTCCCACATGCATTTCAAGGGGGTGTACTCGTAGCCTGCAAACAGTGCTGGGTTGGCCAGCAATCCCCGAGCAGACATCACTCCTATAAAGATTGAGATAGTAAATATGTGAAGTAGAAAGTAAACAAAAATCTGAAGCAACTTTGCCAGAGGCCATTAAAAGAGCATGAATACTTAAAACACTGAAGTGATCTCATGGTGTTCTCAATAGGAAAGCCTGCACTTTAGGTCAAAAACATGATTATTCTGTAGTTCAAAGGTGTTTACACAGGATTCTGGAAAAAGAAAAAAAAAAGAATATACGACTAGCAGTTTTCACGAACTTGATGTTATCAAGACCTGTCTTTGAGGGTGAGGCCTCAGCCCTCTGCTGTTTACGCTACTGCCCCACGACTGTGCAGCAATGCACAGTTCCAATCACATCAAGTTCGCTGATGACACGACAGTGGTGGGTTTGAAACCTATGTGTCATACAAGATGAAGAACTGTCATTCTCATCGCATGTTGACCACATCTCCAGAACTTGCACATACCTTCTTTACAACATCGGAAGAATCCAACCCTTTCTCACCACAAAAGCTACGCAGTTACTTGTCCAGTCTCTAAACTGGACCACTGCAACTCTCTGCTGGCTGGACTCCCACTAAAGGCACCAAGAGCATTTCAGCTGATTCAGAGTGCAGCTGCGAGACTAGTCTTCAATGTTCCGAAATATTCGGACACCACACCTCTACTACGAAACCTACACTGGCTCCCTGTGGCTGCTCGCATTAGGTTCAAAGGCTTAACTCCTGCCTTCAAGGCCAAAAATGGACCTGCACCTCCTTACTTGTTGGCACTTATCAAGCAGCGTGTCACTTCTCGTCCTCTCAGAGCATCAAGCATTGTTCGTCTTGAACCTCCGTTGCTCAAGAGGAAGACATGCATCAAGACTCTCTTCAGTCCTGGCCCCCCAGTGGTGGAACGAACTCCCTCTGGCGATCAGATCTGCTGAGTCCCTCACTGTCTTCAAGCGTCATCTGAAGACCTACCTCTTCAAGCCTCACCTAGGGGAGTAACTAGTCCTCACACTTATTGCTCGCACATTTTTTTTTCTATATATTAAGAAAAAAACCTCTTCACTCTTGTCCATGTTTTTTTGCTAACTTTGTACTAACCTTTTCTTTTCTTTTGACAGGGTTTGCTAACGTTTGCAACTTAGCTGGTAGTAACTTGCAGATGTTGATTTGAATTTAGCTTAGTAGGTATGAAGAACAGATGTTCTTCATACTTAAGCACTGATGTACGTCGCTCTGGATAAGAGAGTCTGCCAAATGCCGTAACAATAACTGTAACTGTTTGATTAGTGGGAATAACGAAGTGGAACGCAGAGAGGAGGTGCAGGTGCAGAGCAAACAACCTTCCTCTGAATGTGGGCAAAACAAGAGATGGTTGTTGACTTCAGGAGAGCATGCTGTGATCACTCTCCACTCAACATCGATGACCCCTTTGTGGAGACTGTCCAGAGCACCAAATTCATTGGTGTTCACATTGCAGAGAACCTTACATGGACCTTTAATACAGCTCCATCACCCAGAAAGCCCAGCAGTGTCTCCTCTATGGAGACTAAGGAGAGCAGGAAAAAAAAACACTCCTACCTTTCCCAACTCAGCCTTTCACCACTGATTACAATATTCTTTTGTTTGGTAGGAGATAAACATAGCTGACTTCAAGCTAAGCAAAACAAAAATACATTTGATCCTGAGACATAGCTCAGAAAGAAAAAGACCTTTGAAATCACTGAAAAGCAATGAGTATGTATAAAGAACACTAACTTCAGGGGAGTACACTAATCAGCCACAACATTAAAACAACTGACAGGTGAAGTGAAGAACACTAATTCTCATTATACCTCTCAAGGGGTGGCATACGTTAGGCAGCAGGTAAACAGTCACTATTCAAAGCTGACATGTTTGAATGAGGGAAAAAATGGGCAAATGTAAAGATCTGAGTAACTCTGACCAGGGTCAAATTGTGATGCTAGACCACTGGGTCAGAGCATCTTCAAAACTGTAATCCTTGTGGGGTGTTCCCAGTTTGCAGTGGTTTGTACCAAACAAAGAGGGACAACAGGTGAACCACTGACATGGTCATGGGTGACCAAAGCTCATTAATTCACGTGAGGTGCAAAGCCTAGCCTGTCTGATCCAATCCCATAGAACAGCTACTCTAGCACAAAATGCTGAAAAAAATTAATGCAGGCTATAAGAGAACGGTGTCAGAACACCCAGTGCATCGCCGCTGACCAGACAGAGTGCCCATGCTGGCCCCTGTCTACTACTGAAAGCGCCTAAAATGGACATGTGAGCATCAGAACTGTACTATGGAGCAATGGAAGAAGGTGGTCTGGTCTGATGAATCTTATTTTCTTTCATATTATGTGGACAGCCTGGTGCTTGCACCTGGGGAAAAGACTGCACAAGGATGCACTATGAGAAGAACAAGAGTCGGCAAAGGCAGTGTGATGCTCTGGGCAATGTTGTTCTGAGGAACCTTGGGTCCTGGCAATCATGTGGATGTTTTTTCAGACGAACCTTAACATTTTTGTAAACGAGGTACACCCAGGTACAGTATTCCTTAATGGCAGTCACCTCTTTAATTTAGACAATGTGTCCGACCACACTTCTAAAATCACTCATGTCGTCAATCATGAACAAAATTTATGTCCATTTTCCTCTCGCAATTGAACACAAGTTAGACTATGACTATAGCAATACGTACATTGGCATAACGTTTGTAAATCACATTGGAACAACCTTTTTGGCTGGATGGTCTACATTTGCCTAATGTTAGCTGGTGACCAGTGTTAGCTGGTGAGACTACGTTGACTTGATAATGGCTAGAAACCAATTTACTTTAGTATGATTAGGATTTAGAAAGTCAACATTGCTCAGCTGTTAAGCCTTCTTCTAAAGTTGGATTGTACCAAAATAATCCTTCAGAACAATAACATGACAAACATGATTCCATATCATGGCATCATATCTTACATAAGTCAGCATTTACTTCCATTGTCATTCAGTAATAAAATATAGTTTATTGCATAAATGGGTAATTTACACTTTAAACGTGTGCTCCACTGGATTGCTGTCTTTTCAACATTTTACGTTTTTAATCATATAATCACGATCATAATGTTCACCTAATCTTCACCTAATCATGTTTTATCGTGTTTATCTACAATGTTTGTATTACGTCTGCTTTTAAGATATTCCTTACTCTTAGTTGATCTTACTTAATCTTACTTAATTCTATGTCTGCCTTTAATTTAAGTTTGCTTTTGTGTATACTGCTGGAAACTGTGAATTTCCCTCTGAGATGAATAAAGTATGTATCTATCTATATAATGTTTAATGCAGCCATAATGCTGATTTCAAGTAGTGTCTCCATGTAATGTCCTGTGTTATGTAAGCAACAAGCTAATGGTGCCACACATTTATGTGTAACAGACCTACTAAAACACATTCAAGTAACATATTCTTTACTTTGAATGTTATAGTTTTACAGTCAACCCTTCAGTCATCACTTCAATTTAAAGCCTAACTCTGAACATTAATGGAGGTGCATTTTCCTCGCCTAGTTTTTATTAATCATCTTACTATAACATGCCTTATTTAATGCACATTGCTCATGACAGTCATGACACTAGACTAATTTTACTTAACCTTGTAAACACTGACCTTTGTCATAACCACGCAGTAACTGGATTTCACTGTGACTATCCGGAGACTTAAAATAAGCGCATACTTAAAATAAGTACATAATTAAGTATAACTTTTAGAACAATGTTAAAATGTCTGACAATGTGTAAATGTAAATGTAAATTTAAATATTAAAGATTCAAGCATTCAATAGGACATTTGATAGTTGCAGCCCTATGGATGATGCTTTTAAACAACAAAAACATTTTCTACATACCATCCACCCCTGTGAGCTCATACATGGACTCCACATCTCGAAGGCTCTTGATATCACCATTGGCAATGACTGGGATGGAGAGACTCTCTTTAATGGTTTTAATGACATCAAAATGCACTGGCTGATGCCTCTCATCAGGAGTACGCCCATGGACTGTTATCCACGACACCCCTGCTGCTTCCACCTTTTGACAAAGGTCCACAGTCTTCCTTACATCCTTATGAATTCTGGAAATAAACAAACTGAGAAACTAAGCAAAAAATATAAATGAACAATGTTTTTTATGTTATTCTGTAAAGTAAAATCCATATGCTGTATATTCATACCTTATCTTAATAGATACTGCATAGTTGGGATTGCATACTTGGTTTTTCACATTTATCACCATGTCTTTTACTAGTTGTGGTTTATTAATCAAGCATGCTCCGTAGCCATCTGCCATGGCCCACCTGCAAATGCCACATAAACCAGATCACACTCTCTCTTGTATCTTCTTTGTTCGACAATTTATTTCAGAAATACCTCTGAGGGCAGCCGCAATTCAGATCCACACCATCAGAAAAGGGAGCAACCACACAAGCAGCATCTGCAAGTGTCTGAGAATCTTTTGCAGCAAACTGGACAATCAAAGGTCGGTCAACTGTTTTGAGTGCACAATAACAAATTAGTATTGCTGAAATACATTTTCAAATCATTGTGAAAAGGCGTGCACCTAGACGTACAGCTGTTAGTGGTGAATTCACTATCCCTGGCTTTTATAGAACGCATGAAATCTGCCGCAACTATCATAGGAGTGAAGCAGAGGTTACAGTTGTATTTCCGCACCAGGGATCTGAAAGACAGTCTGAACAGCAAAAGTATATTAATATGAAATCAATTATAAAATATGTAATCAAATTCATTCGTAAACATTAATTGATCGACTTACTTAGAGTAGCGCACCATCGGGGCACAAACACTAACACCTTTGCCATTTTCGAATAGGTTCATGATGCCTGAAGATGTAAAACATGAATAAATATCCCATGAATTCACCCTTTATCCAGACTGAATTATTGTGGTGTGTAAACTCGGCATAATATTCGTGCACCGTTTCTCTGTAGTAACTACAATTTCTTAACGTGCTTGTGAGTAAGTTCACTCACTTCCTGTTCCAGAGACCGGATTTCAGGATAACCAGGTGTCCGGTTTTAATCAGGTCGCCACACGGATGTATTTTTAAGAAGTTTCCTATGTCTTAACCATAGACATTGAATATTACTAGAAGCTATGCATTCCTGTGTTCAGGTCAGCCTCCAAACAACTATTAACTATTTAGATTGTTGTTAGCGGTTCAGTTAACTTTTCTCAAACTCTGAAGTTTCCCAAAGAAATCCACCTCAGTTTATAAATCTTAACCTTAGCTACGCTAGCAAAGCTATGCATCACTGTGTTCAAGTCAGCCTCCAAACAACGTTTTGGTTAAACGTAAGCACTGTAATACGGGATTTTATCATGGCCAAATATAATCAAAACAATTGTTCAGCCTTACCAGGGTTTATCGTCTGACAGATTTTGAGAAAGCTGTCCTGCGATGTGTGCCGTGCTAGTTTGCTAACAGATGCTGTACCGGTGTTCCGGCAAATTCAGTTCCCTATGTTTCCCTGGCGGCGCGCTAATTTTAAATCATGCAGTTCCGAGTAAATGCGCAGGGTGGCGCATTTAAACTATCAATATTTGCTGGATATTCTGTTAGCTATGGAAGCCCTGGGGGAGGATCCAAGATGGCGGAATAAGCGGTTGTACAATCAGCGGGTCTGATTAGGAAACGTGATTTAGATGTCCTGAAAAGTACTTCACGGACAAACAGTTACTCCAGAAGGAAGTA